>PVIU01019919.1:0-35195 GCA_004026605.1 Ondatra zibethicus
CATCTTAAAATATGGCCCTACATTGGCCATTCTGGTTAATGTTCACATGCTTTTGAAAACAATGTGAATTCTTTTAATAGGTGACTGAATATTTCTTTTAAATATCATCTTCCTTTTCCCCTAGAAGCACTGGAATTACAGACACCCATGCTATATATACATCCAGCTTTTATTTGGGTTCTGAGGATCCAAACTCAACACCTTAGATTTACCTTGCAAGCATTTTTTATCAATAAGTCATTTCCCCAAGCCCCATTTTTGCTCTTTGCTGGAGCCAATGATTTCTACTAATCTAACCATCTTCTCAGTGGATTTACATCATGACACCATTTCCTGAGGGCATTACTATCTCAATATTTAAATCTGAGAATCAGAACTTCAGATCTCAGCTCTCCAGGGCCTTGAATGGAAGCTTTAGTTGCTGCCAGAAAATGGATTCTTTAATCTCTTGTTATTCATTCACCTTTATCATCCTTTTTCCGTGTAATAGTCTCTATAATGATACGGAGAAAGCTGATGATGGATTTTCTCTAGATATGCCAAATACGTTACCAATCTCATCTCATTTATTCTTAAAATAAAACTTATGAAGAATGCAACATCATTTCTGATTCATGGGATATAATTTTGTGTCATGGATATATATGAATAAGTAAAAGGAAAGAAAAAATCAGAGAGATTTTATAACAATATTCAAAAAGAGCTGGCAGTAAAATTTAGTTGTGCCTCTAAAACATTTGGTTTTCTGGCATATACTATTTCAGGATTCAGATTTTTGGAACATTTGTCAGATTGATTATTGTATTTATCTTGAGAAAGGCATTCTTTAAATAGAAATTGCTATTGTCTTTCTGTATTATACTTACTTTTATTTTCCTAAAACTCCAAGATTATCTCTCTCTGACTAGAAAAAAAAAGTTTCTCTTTTTAAATCATTTTAGTATCTGTTAAAACAACATCATAGGAAGAGAAAAAGTTCATTTTTGGTCATGTAAAAATTTGAACGTTGAGTCTGCTACTTCTTGAATTTTTATATTGTGTGATTCAGTAAACATAGTTTTTTAAGTTTTCTTGTGTCTGGTGTGAACTTTATGGTACAGATTTTTTTCTTATTTGAGGAGAATTAAATAGAACAATCTATTATTTATGTACTGTAGTGCCTAGTTCATAACATTCAGTTTGTTTATTGCTCTTGGGATCAGTTGTTATATTTGTTATATTTCATTGTCTGTTCAGGTGCTGTTCTGTTCAGGCTATGACTACAGCACCATGATTTGCCTTTCCTCATCTGTATCTGATTCCATTCTGGACACACAAGCTTTCAGTCATCAAGGTCACACTTCCTCCTTGGATTGGATTCTCATATCCACAGACACACAGGCTCTGTCATCTCTAATGTCATCCAGTTATGAACAGTTTAACTCCATGAATTCATGAATTACACTTGGCTCATCATCACCATCACATCCCAATAGTTACTTCAAACTTATTTGATAATTTTTGTTTTAAAGAATAACGGGGATAATTATATATTCTTATTGCTCAAATATTAAATATTGAATATATATGTTGAGCTCCTGAGTTGTGTGATACTTCAAAAGATGAAGGAACAGTGCAGAAACAAACACTGATAAGTCTTCAGGAAAGTATGTGGGTATTGGATGTAATATTCATGTTCATTCAGCAGACTCATGTTAACATGAGTTATAGTACAAGTGTAAGATCCAAGATGACCAAGTTTGGAACTAAAAGAAAGAAAATATTTAAGACTGCAGAAATTCATAAATTAAAATTATGTTGAAATCTAAGTTTTTCTAAGAGGAAAATAAGTATGCGCACACATAAGCACACACTCTTGCATATCTGTGCACATTATCGCTGAGCACACAGGACCACAGACATGGACATGTACAAATGTGCATACATACATGCTGGCTTACACACGGACTGGCAAGCATTCAAACAAATGTGTACATACATCACATATCCATATATGCTCATAAACACACAAACATACATACATGCATACACAAAAAGGTGTGAATACTAAAATGATAACATTCAAGTAGCTAACAGAAAATACTAATATTTTTATTAGTTCACCCATGTATGCTCTATGCTTATATCCAGTCATGAGGTCAAAGATTCATATGATCTCATTGTGAATGTGTATATATAAATATTTTAAAATATTTTAAAATATTTAAAAAGTATTCCTGCTTCATGTTAAGACTGGATATTCAACCATGAGATCATTCAGGTACCTATTACCCTGAATAAATAATTCTGATTAATAGCTAAATTATAAAATATTATTTGAGTTGTTGAATTTTACAAGATAAAGCTTTGCCATGTTTGCAATTAAATTATTTTTTACAAAAACTTTAAAAATAATAAATGGTTTCTCAGTGTGTTTCTAGAAAATGAAATCTTTATCCTCTCATTTCAAATTACCTTTTTATTACAGATTAATTATAAATGATGGGTTTCATTGTGACATGTTCATTTATATAGATAATGTACTTGATCTTATTCACCCTGATAATTACTCTCTTTTATCTCCTTTTGACTCATACTGATCCTTGTTCTTTTCTCAACTAGTCCCAGGGTGCTCTGAAGTCTATTGTTTCTACAGGGTGAATTATATTAGGGATTCTTGCAGCAAAGTTGATAGGTTATTGGAAGCAATGACACCTTACCACTACAACAGCACTGAAAAAAAAATTCTCCCCTCCCCGCAACTTCCATTAACTACCTATAAGTCCTCTAAGAAGTATGGAAGCTCAAGAACTTTCCAGACTATATGGCAGGCTGCTTGTGGGTTGGTAGGACAGTCTTGTGCAGATAACCTTACTTGCCTTGATGGAAAGTGTTGTATATTTTGTAGAACTTACTGTGTGCGTGTTTATTGTTTTATGTTTATTATTTGGTTTTGTTTGTGTGTATTTTTTTAAGGAGTGATGGAGAAGGAAAAACTTGAAGTTCAGTGTGTGGCGAGATGGGGCATATCTGGAAAGATTTGGGGGAGAATAAAAATGTGACCAGAATATGATGTATGAAAAAACATTTTTTCAATAAAATAGAGGCAAACAGCATCATTTCCAAGTAGACCATGTTCTACATCATGTCTCATCTTCCTCAGACTCTTAGATTCTCTCTACTTCTTCTCCTACAGTTCTTAATTCTTTCTTCTGGAATGTTCTCTGGTGAAAGAGACTGTTGGTAGATTCAGGGAATATAGATACCACTCCACAGGAGAGACTGTCATCTTGTACAGTAAGTCTGGTCCTAAGCTTTGGGCACATATGTGGTGCACATACATGCAAACAGAACATTAATACACATAAAATAAAAATAAATAAATATTAAAAACATTTATTATGACAGGAGATGTCATAGGTCCTAGTAGGAAAGCTTTCTGTTGTTATTTTGATAAATAATGAAGATGAGTCCATCAAACAACCTTCCAAATGACCATGCTTATTCCCGGTGTCAGCTTCAGTGTAAGTTGCTTCTTTTTGCACAGGGGCAGGAGTGTCTGCAACACTCTTGATTGGTAAATATAATGACAATGAGTGACATTCAAATGCCCAAGTTATCTTCTAGACATCTACTTTTTCAGTGTAGACAAATCATGGTTAGTCTTTGAAATATTTTATTACTGATTTTTCCTTGTATCTCTCTGTTTATTCTCTGGGTTCATATGTGTTTTAGTTAGTATTCTATTACAGTAAAGACACACCATGACCAAGGCAACCCTTACAAAAGAAAGCATTTAATTTGGGGCTTGCTTACAGTTTCAGAGGTTTAATCTGCTATCATCATAACAGGAAGCATAACGCCAAGCAGGCATGGTGCTGGAGAAGTAGCTGAGAGTTACGTCTTGTTTCGAAGGGTGAGAGAGAGACTGGGCCTAGCATACGTTTTTGAAATACTTCCTTCAACAAGGCTACACAGACTCCAACAAGCTGCAACCCCTAATTCTTTTAATCCTTCTAAATAGTTCCATTCCCTGGTGACCAATCATGCCAATATATGAGCCTATGAGGGCCATTCTCATTCAAATCACCACAATATATTTGTGTTTGATTGTTTGCTCTGGTGGTTTTAAGACTCTCTTTGTAGAAGGAACCTCTACTATTAAACACACATTTTGATGCTTCAAGAATTGATAATCAAATGAAAATCAAGGTATTTTCACTCAAGTAAACATAATTAAATAGACTCTCCTCTTAGTGAAACTGTGTTGTTAATCAATCTTCTGCTACATTTTCACTTTAAATGTTGTATTTTCCTAAATCTTTTTAATCTTCCATTAATCATTTCTAGAGATTTATAGATTTAGAGTTCATTCCACTCTCACACTTATTACCTGCATGATGCTTGGCTCATGTGATCTTATTGATGTCACCTTACAGGTTATTAATTAATATGAAAAGTCTTTAAATTAAAGAAACCATCCCATGATTTTTACTTATTTGAAAACTAAATACTGCAAAGTAAAAAAAGGTGCAAAGGAACATACATACACACAATGCATAAATATACCTACCCATTCACACTATACATTAGCACACAAATATATATATGCACACATACATACACACACATACATGCATACACTTATGCATACAAACACACAAATAGCACATATACAAAAGCATACATGCATCTATTTATATGTCACAACTATACATGAACACATACACATACATAAATACAAATATATATATGTATACATGCACAATTAAGCATAAAATAAAATCCTTAAATATTGGTGTCTGTTTTAAGTCTTCTATGTTTACATTCTTCTGAATATTTGCACATACACTCTAAAAACAATTTAGGTATAGCATTTTGAGGAGAATAAGATGTTTTAATGATTTTAAATTTATGAAATCTTGCAAAATTTTGAAATGTTCTCACTGGATATATAACATTGATTTTTTTTCGTTTACAAGTTTGGTCAATGAAAAGTTGTAGTACAGAAGATGGGTTTTAGGAGACTATATCTCACTGTATTCCTTCAAGGAGCATGTCTTCTTTACAATGTCACCTTATGTCTTCATAAATTATTTTCTTAAAATTGAAATGATAGAAACTTAATAAAGTCAGCAAACAAAATCCCTATCATTTACATAAGGGTCCAAGGAAGTTCTTTAGTATGTAGGAAAGAAAAACATCCCCATTTATTTCATGTTTCTGTAATAAAATATCCTGACTTCAGGGAGAAGGGTTTATTTAGCTCACAGTTCTGGGTTATAGTCCATGGTGGTGGGGAGGTATCAGCAGAGGCTTTCAGTTTCTGTATGTATCTCATCCAGAACAGGTAGCAATGAATCTATGCAAGATTCCCTGATTGCCCAGCTCCCTCCATCCTTTTCCTTCAGTATAGAGATCAGCCCATGAAATGGTGCTGCCTACATTCAGAGCAAGTCTTCCCACTTCAGTTATCCCAGTTAATAAAATCCTCTACAGACTTGCCCACTTTCAAGTTAATCTAGATAATTCTTCATTAAGTCTACCTTCTCAGGTGATCTGACATTATGTGATAATTAAAAGTAACATTTAGACATTCATATGCTACTTTTTCTAAGTGTGATCTTAAAAGATGCTGGTTCTCCTAGATCATTTAGGCACTTATTCATAAAGCTATAGCATCTAAATGCATTTGTTTTGAATATATCATATAAATGAAAACTGATCCCCAGAATGCATTTAAAGTTTGATGCAATAGAGCAAAGTTGTATTTCCTACAGCACTTTCAAGCCACATAGGAGGTGGAGACAGGAGTTCACCAGCCAGTTCACCTGGGATATGTGGAGTCGGCAAACAAACACCAGCCAAAGTTGTCCTCTGACCTCCACACACATACTACAGCTAGTTCACTAACATCCCCCGACATGCACACACACATACACACACACACACACACACACACACACACACACACACACACACACACACTGTCATGAGAGAGAGGGAGAGAGGGAGAGGGAGAGAGAGAGAGAGAGAGAGAGAGAGAGAGAGAGAGAGAGAGAGATTTTTTAAAACTAAAATGGCCATAATAGCTTTCTTGTAAAATCTGAAATTTTTTTCTGGTTGTTGCTTATTTATGTCAGTTACTCTTTTTATAAATATAGCTTGAGGGATTCCAGCTCGTTGGAATATAGAGACATATGTGGGCAATATTTGGTGAAGAGAGATGGATGTGTGACTTATTCCACAGTCAAAGCTTCCTGTTCCTCCCTCTCCCTATGTTTCAGAGAGTAACTTTTTCTCTGGACACCACCCCACCCCCACCCCCTATCACCACTGCTGTTAGTTTTTACCCAGTGGGCAGTGAAATGACATTGGCTTTGAGCAATCGGATCTGATTATCCTAGCTCCATTGACACTTGAGAACATTAGGAGGGAAGCCACTCAGAAATTAAAGAAAAGCAGAAAAGGTAGCTGGAGAATTTTGTAATGCATAGTAAATATTCAAACCGTTTATTTCTTTCTTATCATCCTGCCCAATTACCAGAGCAGATGGAAGGAGGAAAAATTAATTGAATGGAAATTCAGAACAAATGGAATGTTTTCAAAAACTTCACTGAAGTAGCAATGATGAATATGTTGATTCAGTGGCAATACAGGACCCTTGAGACTATAATACACTGTTGTGTGCAATTGCTAATTTGAGCTCCGAGAGTTTGAAGCTTTTATCACTAACCTTTGACCTATAGAGAGCAACATCCACATGTGCAGCTAAACGTGTGTCATGCTCGGGGTAAAAAGCAGCTGTAGCCAAGTCACATACCTCTTCTCCCCTCCCCTCCTGCTCCCCTCCCCTTTTCTCCCGTCCTCTTCCTTTCTTCTTCCCTCCCCTCTCCTCCATTCACCTCTTTTCTCCTCTCCTCCCCTCTTCCCTCTCCTCTTCTTCTCTCCTCTCCTCCTTTCCTCTCATCTTCCCTCTTCCCCTCTCTCTGCCTCTTTGTCCTCCCTTGGCACTTATACCCTACTCCTCTCCCCCTCCTCTTGTCTCCTCATCCCCCATCTCCTCCTGTGCTTTTCATCTCCTCTTCATCTGTCTTCTGTCTCTAGTCATTTAACTTCGCCTTTTTCCCCCTTTTCTATTCATCTCTAGACAAATATATACACATGCAACTGTATGCCTTGCACTCTATCTATTGTTGAAGACTTAGACAGTAGTAGAAATAGATTTAGATCTAGATTTAGATGCGTATGCCAGTAAGGAGCCACACAATACGAGAGGAGTCTGTGTTATCCTTTAGGAAGCATATCTAAATTGTCCTGAGTACACACCTTGTTCTGACGCTCCATAGACTTTGACCCTAGTTTGAGGATGAAATGATTGACGGCTATTGGGCGACTTCATAAACAATTGCTGAGAGAAATTGTTTTATTGATTATTACTTAAAGTAGAATTCTACTTAAAGTAGAATTGGTAGGGAACTCAAATAATTATATTACTAACATTTTCTTTTAAATGTTTATTATATGATATAAGGCTATTCCCATGCACATATACAATGTATGTCAAACATCTCCCACCCGTATCCCAACACTTCTTCCCCTTCCCCTTTTTCCACAGCCCATTATTCCTTTCTGTGTCCAGTTTCAGTTTGACTTCATCAAAACACATATAAATGTACGTATCTACAAGTTCCAGTGAGTATCTCACCAGTTCAGTGAGAAAAGTAATGTAGTTTTTTGTAATTGGGTTTTGACTTTAAAAAGTGTCTTATTAATATTCTTAGTAAATACTTACTTTTGGGTGTTTCTTCTCATTGTGTGGATGTGAAGGTAAGATGTAGTTGATCTCTTGAACACAGGGACAGCTGCAACTCTTCCTATATGGAGATCGAGTATATTAAGAATCAATTCTTGAGGTAGATTGATTCCTTATTTTCTGAGAAAAAATCTGCCATACTGATTTAGAAAGCAGCTGTACAAGTTTGAACTTTCACCAGCAAATGAGGAGTGTTTCCCTCACCTCTCCACATCCTCTCCAGCATAAACTGTCATCAGTGTTTTTATTCCTGGCCATTTTGACAGGTATAAGATGGTATCTCAGAGTTGTTTTGATTTTCATTTCTCTGAGGGCTAAGGAAGTTGAGTATTTCCTTAAGTGTCTTTTGGCCACTTGGGATTCATCTGTTGAGAGTTCTCTGTTTAGATCTGTATCCCATTTTTAATTGAATTATTTAGTATTTTTGTGCCCAGTTTCTTGAGTTCTTTGTATATTTTGGAGATCTGTCCTCTGTCAGATGTGAGGTTGGTGAAGATATTTTTCCATTCTGTGGGCTGCCATTTTGTCTTATTGACTATGTCCTTTGCTTTACAGATGATTCTCAGTTTTAGCAGGTCCCATTTATTAATTGTTACTCATAGTATCTGTGCTACTGGAGTTATATTTAGGCAGTGTTCTCCTGTGTCAATACCACTTTTGGGCATATACCCAAAGGATGCTCAATCATACCACAAGGACATGTGCTCAACTATGCTCACAGCTGCATTATTCAAATAGCCCAAACATGGAAAAAAAAAACCCAGATGCCCCTCAACTGAAGAATGGATAAGGAAAATATGGTACATTTGCACAAATCTACTCAGCCGTAAAAAATAATGACATCTTGAAATTTACAGGCAAATGGATGGACCTAGGAAAAGCCATACTGAGTGAGGTAACCCAGACCCAGAAAGACAAATATAGTATGTACTCACTCATAAGTGGATATTAGACATGAAACAAAGAATAACCAGCTTACAGTCCACAATCACTGAGAACCTAGACAACAAAGTGAACCCTATGAGAGACATACCTGGATCCACTTAGGAAGGAGAAAAAGACAAGATCTCCATGTAGGTCGAGGCTGCTTGTTCATATCCTGGTTGCCTAGACCTGAAATAACCACAAAGGAACTATATTAATTACAATACTGTTCTGCCAATAGTTTAAGCATATTTCTAGCTAGCTCTTGCATCTTAAATTAACCCATTTTCATTATTCTGTGCATTACCACAAGGCTTGTGGTTTACCGGCAAGGTTCTGGGGTGTCTGTCGCCTTTGGCAGCTATATGACATCTCCCTGACTCTGCCTTCTTTTCTCCTCTATCTGTTTGGAATTCCTGCATAGCTCTTTTCTGCCCTGTCAAAGGCTCAAATTAGATTCTTTATTAACCAATGGTAACAAAACACATTCACAGCATACAGAGAGAAATCCCACATCATCTCCCTAGTAAATTGGTAAAATGAGGCAAGGGGTGGGTAGAAGGGGAGAGGAGAGGAATTAAGGTAAGTGAGAAAAAATGTATATATAGCTCAATAAAAATAATAAAAGGAATCAATTATCAAATAACATTTTATTTATATGCATTATATGATTATTCAAACAAAATAGGCTAATACATCAATAGCTAGTTATAAATATTCTATTCATATCTCAGCTTTATTTAGAATATACATTTAAAATTTCCAAGCACCTTCCCTGACTTTCTTTCCTGTGGGTCAATGTCTAGGGTTGAGATGCTCATAAGATCTTCTATAGCTGAGTCTGTCCCCAGGCCAGTCTCCTTTTGCTTGCTTTTTACGTGTTCAAAAACCCTATTTCATTGTCTCACGAACAATATATCCACAGAGACACTTGGTCCAAACTGAACATTAGAAAGAATTTGAGCTGGAGATATGTTTCAGTCTTTAAAGGCTATGCTCACAACCAAAGAAAGTCATAGTCAACTATGGCACAGAAAGGTATTTACATATCACACTTCAATATCCACTGGGTTTTTGTTAAAAATGCAGAGTGCTGGTGGGAGTCTTAGATGCAACTGCAAGAATAACATATATAGCAATCATATATTTTGTCATTTTCTACACACTCCCTTAGCTCAATATAGAAAATACATAAAAAACAATGTGTACTGATGTGTATTAAGGATATATTCAAAATATATTGCTTAGTACAATCTACTGGATACACTACATTGCAACTCTTTCCTTGATATATATGTATATATATGTATATATGTATGTTTGAGTGTCATATATACATGAATGTCATATATACATATATATCAAGATACAAGACTATCTCGTATATATATATTATAGTATACCATCCAAAATAATTGAATAATATAACTTTCTTGTTTTTTCCCTTATCTAGTTGCTAATTAAATTACCATTGTATTAACTACCAGACTGTCTTACTTCCTTTGAATTCTCATACTTTATGGGAGTCCATCAACCTACAAATGAACATAAAAACAGTAGACATAGCTTATGACTTTCTACAATTGTTTTAGGGTGTAATTGTTACAGAATTTTCTCTTTCTCAATGTTTTACTTTCTTCATGTACACATCCACCCCTTTTTCTCTCTTTTCAAATAGAAACCATCACTCTCTCCAATGTCACAGAGATTCTACAGAAAAGAATGGGATTATAATAGGTTTTAGTTTTTGTTTGTGTCCTTTATGCTGTCTTACTTGGTCTTTCCATTTTAAGACATTATGGAAAAATGTTTTTGACAAAAGCAACTTGAAGATGAAACTGAAAGCAATACTATTTGAGATATACTCACAAATAGAATGAGATATTTTAGTCTTAGTTGTGTGAACATTTGAGAGTATATCTTACACATGACAATAATACATGTGTCTAATCATGTCTTATCATCTTGACAGAGGTAAGCTTGCACCTGGAGAGTCTCTTTCTGCTCACTGTCCAGTCTAACTCTTAGTCAGCCATGGAAATGAAATGAGTTTAACTCAAATACTTGAGTAATTTCCAATTGTTTAAAATATTAAGTTAAATAATTATCTTTTAAATGGAATAACACCTCTAAAAAACAGCTGTATGAGAACTACCAACATTTAGAATGCCAGTTTTTTTCATTTATACAACACTGTTCCAAAATTAATTGTGTCTATTATTCTTTCTACTTCAGTGTTAAAATCCAGCAGTTTTATGACTGAAAAGAAAAATATTTTTCTCTTGTGAAGCAAAGAAAGGGGCCAAAAATCCATAAAGTTTGGAAAAAATGAGTAAGTACAATTCTGTATTTAGAAACACAAATACTTATGGATATCAAAACATGTAATTTTGTCAAAATGAGATTTATTTTAAATATGAAGAAAAAAATAGTCTATGTTCAAACAGTGTGACTTTCTAAAATAAGTTGAATCATTCTTCAAGATTTAGAATGCATTTACTTTTGCTATTTTGTGATAAGAACGATGTCTCTATATTACACATTTCCTACTTTAATCTATTTTATCACCTAAATCTAACTTACCAAAACATGTTTTCTTTCAATTAGTGAAAGTATATTTTAAATGTAATTCTATTTACCTTGTCTCTTTTTTCAGTACCCTGACTGATCTTAAAAGTGAATGAATTTGCTTAAGACAATTTACCATGGGTTGCTCAGTGCCTATAGTATGGCCCCTAAGGTTATCTAATCATAACTGGGAATGAATTCAGGCCATATAGTCTCCAATGGTACAGAATGAGGTGGTCCTCTGACTCCATCTTTGTAGATTAAAAGCATTATATTAATTTTTCTTTCAAATATCCCCCCCAAAATGGCATCATTAAAAATATACAAACCAATAGCAATTACACTGAATTGCATAATTGATGTAAACACCAGACTGAGTTTTTGACCCAAGAGATGCATGAAATTTAGTCCAGCTCTGCTGTGGGTTTCTCATGTCAGCTCAGCAGAATTCTGGGGAACTTGACATACGATTGCTTATGGAGGGTCTTCCTACAGTTAGGGAGCTACACTTTTTGTATCATGTCTTACAGCACCAGTAAATTTCTGAGATTCTTCTACTTTTATTGTGTTTTTCACAACAAATAGAATGCAAGAATTCAGTATTAGGAGAATTTCCACACAATTCCCAGAATAACCTGGACAAATTCATGACCAGACCCTGCTGGACTAAGGCCCTTGTGTAATTGTATCTCCTGTGGGAAAAGCCACTCATGAGCAATATACAAGTAAATAAGTAGAGGCACAATTTCTTGGACACAGAATTAACAAGTATATATAATTGGAATGGAAGCTATGACACTTCAACAATGGGGTTAGTTTCCAATCTTACTTTTGTTTTCTGTTTCCATGTTGATATGGCAATCCTGCTATGACACATGTCAAAGAACTTGCGCTGTTTCCAAGCTATGCACAGGGATACAATGATGGATAAACACCACTTAGTATGTGGCCTGTTATTTTTCATGAAGGATAAAAGGAACCACTCATTCTCTAGAAAATGTTTCAACATGATGTTAAGTGCAAACTTTCCATTAACTAAAGTTTCAGAATTCTTCAGCCACCAAAGCAAGCTTGGGAATAAATGTAGTGTTATAATGTTGGTTTCATTTAGATAGAAAGAAAAAATGTTTTAAGGAAGAGATGTTTAGAGGTGTTAAAAATGGCTGTGATTGTCAAGATACTTGATTATTATATTAAAATGTAATAAAGCACGATTAAAATAATTCAGCATATATTTCCATAATTTTAAAAATCTAATTGACCTTTTAAATTCTTTGAAAATGTATTCAAGTAAATGAAATATATTTCTGATTTACATCAATGGGAAATGGAGAGACATAACACTAGCACAGAAAGAATTGAGGAAAAAGAAACAAAACTATGCAAGTGTTGTGGCATTTTTAGCATTTTTAATGCAGAAATCATAAATTGGAGGAAATTCAATAAGGCTTTTTGGAACCTTAGCTCTAATTCAAACTGATAGCTACTCCATGTGTGTCTTTATAAATTGCTAAAGTCTTTGGCATGAAGATGTGTTTGCATATCTCTTGGTGTGATTCTTTGAAACTGGTTACATTTCATGTTCAACTATAAAATCTTGAAAGCAATAAGCCATATGAATAATTGTAGTAAGAGGAGAGGGCCATGTTCCCGGCACCCGGCTTCCAGCTGCAAGGCTAGCTTAACCCCCTAAATAACCACATGGAAATTGTATTAATTAATTTATTCCCTGGCCCATTAGTTCTAGCTTCTTATTGGCTAACTTTCACATCTTGATTCAACCCATTTCTAATAATCTGTATGTCACCACGAGGTCGTGGCTTACTGGGAAAGTTTCAGCGTGTCTGACTTGGCAGCTTCATGGTGGCAGCTCTCTCTGTCTTCTTCCCAGCATTCTGTTCTCCTTTCCCTGCCTATCTAAGTCCTGCCCTATCAAAAAGCCAAGACAGTTTCTTTATTCACCAATGAAAGCAACACAAATATAGAAGAACCTCCTAAACCAATTCCCCTTTTTCTGTTTAAACAAAAGAGAAAGGCTTTCATTTTAACATAGTAAAATTACATATAACAAATCAGTTATCAAGCAATAACTACAGTTACCATATTTATATCTACTTTTTCTTTTATCATAACTAAGGAAAACTATAATTATAACTATACATTCTTCAACTCCATCAAAGACTCCAGAAGGATATAATATTACCCAAGTAAATGAGAAGTAAGCAACTTCCAAAACTCTAGAAGTAACAAAGACATCTTGCTGCCTGGACAGTCACCCAAAGTTTTTCTGTACCGTTGGGGCATCCATCTTCAGCCTACAGGCCCATAGTATCCAGCAGACATTTCCATAAGGCTGGAAATTTCAAAGACAGTTCAGTTACTTTCTTCAGTATCCTGCAGAATGTCTCGCAGACTTTTTCATGAAGCAGGAACCCCAAAGGATCATCTCACCTTTAGGCAAGTTCAGTAGTCTTCTCTCTGTGGGTTCTTTTGTGCAGTTTATGCAACAGTCCAGGCAAGTGCAGTTTCTTGCCCAAATGGCTATCAAACTCCATAAGGAGCCTCTTTGATGCCCCTCTTCCTCTTGAAGTAGATTGGTGCTGCCAGGAATAGACGTATCTCATTGTCATGAAAAACCCTAAGTTATTAAAACATTAAATGCTATATGCTGTAGTCTTTGTAGAATGTTTATCTAACTGAAATATATCTCTATATATCTAGAAAATCTAACTAACATGACTACAAGCTTGACTATTATCAATGATTATCCATTAACAACCTATATTTCCTAATTATACATTACATTTTTAAATGAACTACACAATCACAATACCTTAATCATGATCAGAAATACATATACATATAACAAAATTGACCTTAAACTTGTATCAATAAATCAAAATTTATACCAGTGCAAATTATTCATATCTATATCATATCCCCCTTTAAATGTAAAAGAACATTTATAAACAACATTTGGGAATATTGGCATAGTTTTTTCTCTCCAAACTTCTTCCTGATGTATAGGGGTGCTGTCAATCAGGTCTTTCATGGTGTATCCTGTGTGCCAGGTTCATCTCAGTCACCAGTTGAGTGAAGTAATTTTCTGAAGGTGTTCACAGTGACCTTTCAGGAGGACATAGTCTATCATACTATATTGGTCTTGAAGCAATCCACTGGGTCTCATCCTCTGTGAAAACAAAAGAAGAACCTCTTTTCCAAACCATCATATCCTTAGACCCAAATTCTGAAGTCATAATACCTTTATAATATACATGCTGGTTTAGCTTAGCAGACCACACAATGAAATGTTTCTCTGCATTTAGCTCCTTCACAGTCAAAAAATGTAAAGAAAACACAATAAAATAAATAATCCAGACATTCTGTGAATTTTCCGTTTTTATGTGGCTTATTATTTTTGTAATCTATGACTATCTGTACTCTGTCTCTTTAAAGACTTTACCCTTTTTTTAAGCACTAACTTTATTTCATGACTCTCTATATTCTTTTTCTTTTCTCTCCCAAGCCTACATACAGCCATCCAACACTGTGACCCATTTAGAGGTCTTTTATGTCTGAATCTGTCTATTGTGAATCTGTTAATTCTTTACTATCCAGGAACATTTCTTAAAATGTTAAGCACTTCTTAAAAACTTAAGTTGTGCCATGTAGTGGTAATAAGGTACCGCCTGTTTCCTGCCCAGTCTAAACCTTAACTGCGCTGTTATTATAATAATTATGATAGTTGCTGCCTGAGATCATCACAGTTCAGCATGGTGGAGCCACTCCTGCCTCAGAATCATTTGGTGCCCCTGAACTGTGCAAAGTTCCAGCCACAGAGCAGTCCACATTGCCATCAAGCAAGCCGTAGCACTTTAGTCACAAACCCTGTCCAAATGCTCTGTCTCCAGCAGGAGCCAGAGATGGCGGTGGCAGCATAATCCAGAAAGCTGGCACTTTAAAACTGCCACGGCTTTTTTACTGTTGCAGCTGCTGAGTGAGGAAAAGCTTTGTATGGCACAGTGCCAGCAAACAGCAAAAACTCTGTTAAACTCTGTATTCTTTTTCAGCCAGTTTCCTCCCAACCCTAGTGGGCACAGAAGCACCCGGGTCCCACAAATGTCATTAAAATGCTTTATAGCCGGAGTTCGCACTGGCGGCACAACCCAAGAAGCTGCATTTTAAAACCGCGAGGCTTTTTTTTTTACAGCCAAATCAGGAAAATCTCTCTTAAAGCAGCTGTGCAAGCCACCAGCAAACAGCAAGAAGCTGTGTTAAACTCTATATTTGTGTCTAGAATTCCCTTTAAAGCCCTCTCAGGTTTTACATGGAGTTAGACAGCCACGTTGGGCAGCCAATCTGTTGTAAGAGGAGCAGGCTGTGTCCCACCGCTCAGCTATCTTAGCCCCCAAAATAATCACATGGAAATTGTATTAATTAAATTACTACCTGTCCCATTATATCTAGCCTCTTCTTGTCCAACTCTCACCCTTGATCTAACCCATTTTTAATAATCTGTGTAGCACCAGGAGGTCGTGGCTTACTGGGAAAGATTCCTAACCAGCGTCAGTCTCGGGCAGGATAACCATGGCGTCTGCCACACTGCCTTCTCTCTCCCAGCATTCTGTTCTGTCTACCCCGCCTACCTGATTTCTGCCCTCTTAAAGGGCCAAGGCAGTTTTCTTTATTCACCAATGAAAGCAACACAAATACAGAAGACCATCCTACACCAAATAATTCCATAGTTGAATTAGCAAAATTGCAAACAAAATGTTACCATTATTCTGTAGTGATTGCTATTTCTTTATAACCTTTGATTCTATTGAAATTCTATTGCCAAGGACTGGAAAATCAGATGATGTCATTTGATGAGGATTTCCTACATATTATCTTTATTTTGTCAGTATTTTCTCTCAAATTTTATGGGAATTAATTTACTATGCTTTTCTAAATATTATTTTCTCCTTACCAGTATTACTGTTGGAAATTTGATAGTTATTGTCATTCTTTTTATTAAGCAATTCATAAGATCTGAACTATTCTTAGTTGCGGGAGGATTGTCTGTATTCTGTCAATCATATTTTAAATAAACATTGATTGGCCAGGCAGGGAGTATAGGCGGGAAAACCTGACAGGAAGTAGAGGTGAGAACAGGAGAATTCTGGGAATCAGGAAGCTCCCTGGGGACTCCTGCCTGGACCACCAAAGAAGCAGGATGTGACCTGCCCCGCTGAAAAAGGTACTGAGCCATGTGGCTAACATAGATAAGGATAATGGGTTAATATAAGCCACAAGAGCTAATAAGAAGCCTGAACAAATGGGCCAATCAGTTTATAACCTAATGCAGACTCTCTGCGTGATTTTCCTTGGGACCTAAATTGCTGGGGACCTGGTGGGAGGACAGAAACCAACCAGGCCCCTCATACTATACTTAGCCAATAATTTGTAAGCTCCTGTGACATGAATGTTGTTGGTTCCATTATTGATCATATAGAACCTTAATGTTCAGAGAAAGGCATTTTCTGGCACTCAAAACAGTCATTTCAATTTGCTTGTTTTTTAAACTAACTAGGTATTGTCTGTGAATAGTAACACAGAGAAAAACAGCCAGGGCTGGGGAGATAGCTCAGTTGATAGTTTTCTCATTATGGAACCCTGAGTTGTATCTCCAGAACCCAAATAATAAAAACCAGAGGTGGTGGTACAGCTTGCAGTCTGAGTTTTGGAGCATCAAAAACTGGGAGATCCCGGGAGCTTGCTAGCCAGCAACCATAGCTGAATGTGCAAATTTCAGGTCCTAGTTAGAGGCAGTCCTAGAAGATGAGGAAGATGATGTCTTGAGGCTTGACACTCTGAGTGGACTTCTAACCTTCACCTGCACATACTCATGTGTATGTGCATGCATGTACACACACCACATACACACATGCATCACATCCACACACATGCACATAAATACAAACCACAAATTGAACTTCCACAAAATCCTGGCCATAAGCTGAAACTCTTCTATCAACCACACAAGTGATTAGCCTGGAGGAATCAACCCTTTTTCAATATTTCATTCTTCTCAATTTCTTCCTAAAAAATGAGATTTGTGTTTTTGAGATCCTGAGCAGGGCTGTTTTATGGTGATACTGGCCTCATTAACATATTGATCCAGTTTATATCTTCAGTTTATTTTGAAAATTGTCATTGATCAGATAGTTTATTCAGCGGTTCACATTGCTTTTAAGAAAATGAAATCATTATTTCTTAAAACACATTACTCACTCTGGTCCTGTCCAAATGGCTTCTGAGTTCTGCATATCTTCTCATGTGGATATTTTGCTCCTTGTTAGTATTCAAGATTTCTGTGTGATGTGTTCTCTAATTCTGCCCTAACACACTCAGTGATGGTACCTTCAGGGCAGATGTAATGATATTACAATGCTTAGTATTGATTTTTAAAATGAGTAACACAATAAGCATTAATGATTTTCCCATTTACATTCTCTGTTAAAAGGATGCTGCTACAGTATAAAGTCTCCTTACTGAATGATTGGTCAGGACTTAAATTGCATCCACTTACTTTTGCCTATTTATTTCTTCTAGACTTTTTAAGGATGCATCCCACCCTGAAGGTACTCAGAGGAATGTACATGTGGGTGAATAAAAGTATTTCGTAAACAGTTCCTGCGAATTTGTTTGTTGCAAATAAGGGTTTTCAGACTTGAAGGCCTTTGTGATAACCTCATCCAGATTGCTCAGATTATAGGGACAAGTGTGTTTACAGGAAAAGTAAGGAAAAAAACCACAAATGCCAAGAGGAGGAGAAACTGACCATGGTAATTTATGGGAGTGAAAGACCAAAGTCATGGCAGTGTGGTGGTGACTTATGCCTTTAATCCCATCACTTGGTAGGCAGAGGCAGGTAGATCTCCAGGATGGAGGCAAGCCTGGTCTACATAGTGACTTCTAGGACAGTCAATGATACACAGAAAAACCCTATCTCAAAAAACAAATTTAAAGAGAGAGAGAGAGCGAGAGAGAGGTTAAAGCCATGGAGCTACCTGAGCCTGAAAGAGGAAAGACTGCTCTCACTGGAGGTCTGAGAAATCATGGAGTCCCCCAAAACTCAGATGTTTTATGCAGCCACACAGGCAAGACTACGAATGTGAAATACCAGTTTCCCCAATAAGAATGGAAAATTAAAAATCTATATTTAAGGCTTCATTCTTCTAAAGTCACAACCAATTTCTGCTTCTGTGTATTTCCCTCAGTTTTTAGTTCCTCTCCCAGTACAAATCCAAACATCTCTCTGATGGATACATCTATTATTCTCACTTTCTTATCTCTTCTTCATAACTGTAACAAAGTTTGCATTTCTAGGAATCTACATAGTGTTTAAATGCCTTTACATTTTTCCCTGTTCTGAGCTATTAAAAATTAACTGTAGAGGTTAACAGCCAGAGGGCTTTTTTTACTTATTAATTTTCTAGGGCTAGCTCACACTAAATCCTTGTTGATTCACAGGCTGTTTTTTTCTGACCTTTGAGGTAAGGATGCTTGTGGCATTACAGTTATCTTTAACTATCACTAATCCAAATCCAAAGCCACAAAATTTTGTAGATAAAATTAAATTGGATGGAAAAGGTAGCTGACCTTTAGATAAAGTCATTTGAAAGAATTTCAATTAGATGTGACAAAATAAAGAAATAAAAATGTAACGCCTCTCCACTGGGAGAGCTGATAACTGACAAGAAGACACTTCTTCGTCTATGTTCAGTCAGTTTATTATCAAGAGAAAAATAATCTCATAGTAAGCACAGTGTGCTCTCTATTTGTTTCCTGCTTTGAAAGAGGAACCACATACCAGAAGAGAGAAAGAGGGAGAAGGAGAGAAAGAGAGAGGGGGAAGGAAAGGAAGAGAGCAAGGGCAAGAGAAAGAGAAAGAGAGAGAGAAAGAGCTGTAGATGGTTCACTCTTCATGCCATTTCCCAGAGACATTGAAAGTCTTATTCATAAAAGGCCGAATATTAACTATGTGATAAGAACTGAAAATTAAGTTTTTGTTTTCAAAGATTTTCTTTGGCTGCTGTATTTACTACATTCTGTCTTGGTAATTACTCTAAATTTACCATATGAAAGACTTTCAATGACTGCTTAGAGTTCATACACATTGAAAATTCCAGTTCCCAGTAGTCTAATTCCATTTATGATGAAAATGTAGTTTTTATTTTTAGAACTTGGGAGATTTAAGCTGTAGTGAAAAACATTTCAGGGCTGTGTTCCCTGTTCCTCTAACATTGACACCCTATTTCCTACTCTTCTGAGAAAGTTTCCACAAGTATATCTAGTCTTCAAACACTTCCTCCTGTTTTCCCCCATATATATGGTCTGTCTTATTACTATATTCAATCAATGACTAAGCACAGAGAGACAGAGATGTGCTAAATTTATTGGATTATGTTAATTCAGGAGGTCTTCAGAATTCTTTGTATCTCTTTTCTTTCTAACCAATGGTCCACATAAAATGTCCCAGACTTCTACAAGGTATATTTTACTCTGTAGCCCTCCCTTCTCCCCCTCCCGAAATCCCACTCACATTCGAATATCATCTTGACACATAGAGAACAGATTTTATCTGGGATTATATTGTACATTTTGAGTCTTTATTATATTCAAGTCTTGAGAATATGCTTTTAAGAAGTTTCTAAACTATGTCAATCATCAACTTGTCATATTTATGTCATTTCTTATCAGTTTTATCTAGGATGTTCTTAAGTGACCAGTATCTGTCTGTATCACATCTATCTTTCATTCTTCCCCTAGAACAGATGAATTAGCACTGGCTTGTCTTGCTTTTAATGAAAACTTTTGCTAAAGGAAAGGAAAATACTATTGCACAGATATTTTGCATTGTATGTATTATAATTGAACAGCCAAGCCCACCTTGCAAGAGAGGCCAGACTCAAGGAGGGAGGTCACTGGAATGATTCATGGAAATGGACAAGGATTTCTATTAGGGAACTAGGCTTTTATTTTTTTCTTTGAATGTACAATTATTTAGTTTTTGCTTGAAGCTTATTTACTTCTTACTTGAAAATTGCTAAGAGCATAAGAAACCTGAGCAGGTAAAGTGCTTGCCAAGTGAGTGTGTGGCTCTGAGTTCCCATAGTCAACACCCATGGAAGTCCTGACACGGGAGCAGAAGCACATCTATATTCCAAGTGCTTCTATAAGGTGTTGGGAGCAGAGGCTAAAGAATTTCCAGAAGTTCTCAAAACAGGGTGGTTATACAGTAGGAAATAATCAGGAGATTTTTGTCTCAAAACAAAATGGAAGGTCTCATAGTTAGGGTTTCCATTGCTGTGATAAAACACTACAATCACAAGCAACTGGGGAGCAAAATATTTCTCTCATTTTAGGACTCTTAGGTCACAGCCTACTCTCTATATATATCTCTGTTTGGATTTCCTGCTTGGCTTTATTCTGCCCTGCCATAGGC
The DNA here is from genome assembly GCA_004026605.1 of Ondatra zibethicus. Taxonomy (NCBI): domain Eukaryota; kingdom Metazoa; phylum Chordata; class Mammalia; order Rodentia; family Cricetidae; genus Ondatra; species Ondatra zibethicus. Next base: position 20,778 of record PVIU01019919.1, read on the forward strand.
TGAAGCGGTTTTTTTATGAACCAATGGTAATAAAACATATTCACAGCATACAGAGGGGAATTCCACATCATCTCCCCTTTTCAGTCTACATAAAAAGGTTTTAACTTTAACATAGTAAAATTACATATACAAACAGTTATCAAAAAAGAATTATAGTTGCAATATTTATCCTATTTGTATCTGGAAAGTTGCATAACTAATTTATCTTTTGTGATAACTAAGGAAAACTATAACTATCTATCTTTAATTCTTCAAAGACCCCAGAATGATATATTACCTAGGTAAATAGGAAGGACATTGTAAGCAACTTAAAAAACTTTAGAATTGACAGAGACATCTCATTGTCTGGTCAGTCACCCAAAGTTCTTCTATAATGTTGGGGTATCAATCTTTAGCCTAATGGCCCATAGTATCTGGCAGACTTTTCCATGAAGCAAGAAATTTGAAGATCTGTTCTGCCTTGTAATGGCAAAGTTCATCAGTTACTTTCTTCTGTGTCCTACAGAATGTCTGGTGGCTGCTTTTGTGAATCAAGAACACTGAAGGTCCATCCCAAATTTTGGAAAGTTCAGCAGTCACTTTTCTGTGGGTCCTGCATGCCCAGTTAGTTCATAGAGCATACCATAAAGGAGTCCAGGCAAGAACAGTTTCTTGCCCAAATGGCTAGCCTTAACACATTGAAGGCAAATTCCATAATAAGTTTCTTCAATGCCTATGAGCCTCGCTGAAGTAACTGGTGCTGCCAGAAGCAGGCATGTCTCACTGCCAAGAAAAGTCTCTAAGTTCTTAAAACATTATAAAAGTCATATTACATAGGCCTTTGAACTGTTGAAGATTATCTATCTAAATTAAATATGTCTCTGTATATCTAGAAAACCTAACTAACATGACTACGAGTTTACTACTATAAATGACTATTTATTAATCCATAATTTTAGTTGACATTGCATTTTCAAATGATCTGATAAACATAATACCTTACAAGAACAGAAATACATATATGCAGTGTAACAAACTGACCTTAAATTTGTATCAATAGACCAAGATCCATACCAATGTAAATCTCTATAATATATCCCACTTTAAATGAAAACAAACATTTATAAAAAATCATTTTTGAAATTTAGGCACAGTTTTCTCCAAAGTGCATCTTGCTGCTTGTTGGGTGAAGTATTTATAAGGCTCATGGAGACCTGGAAGGAATCCACAGGTTCTCATCCTCTGTGGAAACAAAAACAGAACATCTTTTCCAAAGTAACATATCCTTAGACTCATATTTTGAAGTTAAGATAACTTTAAAATATGTATTTTGGTTTAGATTACTAGCTTCCAGAATCATATGTCTCTCTGCGGTCAAAAATTACAAAGAAAACACAATAATATGCATAATACAGACTTTGTGTATTTTCCATCTTTATGTAACTTTTTTTACTCCATTGCTTTTTAATATTTATTTCATTATTTTTACTCCTTTAATTTATTACTTAGATACTCTTGTATATAATTTTTCCCTCTCTCTCCCAAACCTACATATATATTTTAAACACACTGTGACCCATTCAGAGGTTTATTTTTGTCTGAATCTGTCTTTATTGCATATCTGCAATCATTTTTTGACCAGAAGCATAAGTTTTTAAAGTTCTTTGTGGGTGTGGCTAGGACCAACTCCTTGGCCCTGCCTGTTGGCTCTGCCCAGTCCAACATAGTAGAGATACGTTCTCTGCCTCTGTAAACCATGCTTACCACCCCAGCTCCAGGACACAGTGGGTCTATGTCACCATTAAGCAGTTTGTATCACTCCACTCACACACGCCATTTAAGGGCTCTGTAATAGGACCAGCATGAACCAGGAAGCTGGCTCTTAAAGGAGGTTTTGCTGCTAATGCTTAATACTGAAGCTCTCTCTTAAAGGAACTGTGCCTCAGCACACTGCCAGCAAGTAGAGTCTATCTGAAAAAATGTGGCTACCAAGAAGCTGTGCTTGGCTCCTATTTTTGAGGGTATAGAAGCCTTCCCTTTTTAAAGCTTTCTTAGGCTTTATATGGATGTACATTGCTGAATGTTGGGCATCATTTTGTAAATGGAGACTGCTTGTTCATTTCCTGGCTGCTCAGACCCAAAAAATAACATAGAAAGTATATTAATTACAGCACTGTTTGTCCTATTAGCATAGGCTTCTTATTATCTAACTCTCCTAAATTAATCCATTTCTATTATTTTATATTTTACCACAAGGCTCATGATTTGTTGCTTCCTGCTTCTTGGGTAGTACATGGCATTTGCCTCCTTTGACAACTGCATGGTGTGTCCCTGACTCTGCCTACTCTCTCTCATTATCTATGTTCAGATTTCCCACCTGGATTTATTCTGTCCTGTCATAGGCCAAAGCACTTTATTTATTAACCAATGGTAATAAAACATATTCATAGCATACAGAGAGGAATCCCACATGAGTAGAGGTTTATTTTACCTTCTGATAGACATTTCTCAACTCTTTGTTGACATCAAAATCATTCTTTAGGGGATGCAGGAATAGCTCAGTGCTTAAGTGTGAATAGTATTCTTGTAGAGGATCCAAGTTCATTCCCTGATATTGTGTAAGGCAGCACACAACTGCTATCATTACAGTCCCTCATGTTCACCTTAAATTCTCTATCCTTCTGCCTTAGAAACTGATGGTACAGGTGTGAAATACTGCATTCATTTCTCTGTCCTTTTTTGTTAGAAGATATACCCATGGGTGTGTTAGATAACACAGTAGAAAAAGATGATTGAAACATGCAATAACATGGATGGCTATCACCAAATATTCTGAATCATTAAGTCCTGTCAGGAAACAAACAATCACTAAACATTATCCTTGGTAGAAAACTAGAAAATAATAATATATCTTCTAAACTGCCCAAAACTATGTCTGCATCTAGTTGGGGTTCTACACTGAGGGTGATTTACATAAAGGGGAAAAGGAGAATTTGAGACAGGACAACTTTCTTGCTTCTTGAATACAGCACTCTTCATATAGAAGCCACTCAAAAAACGTACCAATGCAAACCACACTACCGAATGGCTTTGTAAATCCATTTCCCTTTAAAATAAAGAAAATAACTTCAAATTAGTATAGCCTTATTTAGTGTTCAAATAAAACCACTGAAGAACACACTCAACATACCCATATTATAGATAAACAGTAAGAAACTATAATCAGATTGTGAATGCAGGTGAAGATTTTGTCCCTGGTAGGTACCTGACCTCTGAATATATGTGAAGGACCTCATGTAAGTATGTGCTGACCCTGAAAGTTGCACTGACTAACTCATCCTAAATGATCAAGACATTCAAACACTCACAGGTGGAACAGCCATGGACATGATCAGCATGGCTGATTTTGGTGTTTACCTTTTCTTACCTATCAAAATGGTTATTGTGGCAGAGGTTCTGCTTTCTTTCCTTACAAATACACCAATTATCTAAAGAAAACCTTAGAAGTAGAATCTGAATCTTAAGTATATTATGAAACTGAATATGAAATTACATGCATATAAAGTGTGTATATCTATATAAATTTATGTGTACAAATAACCTACAGGTGTGTTGTATGTAAATATATATATATATATGTTTACATCACTTACAAATATGTATGTGAATGAGCTTGATATAAATGTGATGTGAAGATGTCAAACTCATCCAATTGGAAATATGAGACCATGACAGAGTCATCAGAATTCCGAGCACCAAGTGCCATAGGAAAAAGGCCAAACCACAGAGCACCAGACACATTGTAATATCTGAGGACAATTGAAACTACTTCCTGATTTTTAAAACACCGGTCTGAAAAAGGAAAAGTTAAACTTACATACTCTAAAATTCCAAGCAGGCTAAAACATCTTAGCATAAAACGTACTTTGTCTAACAAAGCTTAAATCTTAGTTATATTCCCAATGTAGAGAGACAAGAAGATGATTTTTGAAAAACATTGCAGATGGTGTATGATGTAGCAATGCAATTTCTTCAGAGACAGAGATTAAATATTGATGCCCAATCAATAGAGAAAGTACCTCGGGTAACACATTAAGTGATTGTAAATTGGACTTTAGACAATAATACAAAGTCCTCCTAAAATACTTGTTCAGTTGCCTCTAACTACAGCATTTGTTAAAATGGTTTTCATGTTGTAGTTTAGTGAAAAATCTAATACTGGATTCAGCCTTTAGAACGCCTTCCTTGGAACAGTTGAGCTTTTTCATCATTAAAGATAAATCCATGCCCCTTTTCTCCCTCGAAGCATCTGTTTTACAAGAGGACTGCCCAGTGTGTAGCATGCACAGCCACCAAGGGGCATATGCTAGAGATAAACAAAAGAGGCATGCATTTGTAATTAACACTGGGGTTCTATACCATTTCTAAATGAACACAACACATTAAGAAAGAAAAGCATCTTGTATCTCTGAAAATAATCATTTTATAAAGGGTTCCGAAATAAAACATTACTTATCTATCATTTTATTTCTTCCAAAGCTACAGGGATTCTGAAAATTATTCTTTTGTACATGTATATGTTATTTTTTTCCTTTATAAGCAGTGCTCTAGATCCTTAGTTTGCACTGCCATTAAAATATTCACTCATCTGTATGAAAACAGAAGGATTGTGGATTATATCCTAGAGGTGACCTCAAATTGGCATTGTCATAAAAGGGAAAGCTGATGTTTGTTATTAACTGTGTCCGAAGGAACAAAATGTAGGACAGCAAAAACAGAAATCTTGAAAATCTTTTCTGTTTCAAATGCACAAAAAAATAATGAACTTTATGGTGTCTTTGTTGAGGAATTTCAATGGATAGCCTTAATAATCAGACTTTATTAGCCCAGTAAATATGTATTTTATGAAAGAAATCAACAGTTGACATTTTCATTACAAGTAGTACAATTTTAATAAAATTGTATGTGTGTACAATTTTAATATGTCCATCTATATGTTTTGCTGTATTGATTATGCCATGCAATATTTATGACTAAGTGAAATACCACATTCCATTTTACTTAATACTCAATAAATAACTTCTTTGTTGTTGTTGTTGTGACAAATGAACTGCTCTTTAGGCTACAGAAGAAAAAAATGCTTTTCTTTCTTTCATTTGCAACAGAAATGTTTCCTCATTGGGGCATTTGCTGGCTGTTTTTGTCTTCTTGATACAAAGACAGGCATATCTGAGAAAAGCAAATCTCAATTTAGAAAGTGCCTCAATAAGACTGCCTGTAGACAGTTCATGGGACATTTTCTTAATTAATGATTGATGTGGGAGCGGATTTGGTGCTGTGTTGCGCCTGGGCTTGTGGTGCTGGGTTGTATTAAGACAGCAAACTATGCAAGCCATGTGGAGCAAGCCAATAAGCAGCATTCATTCATGGCTTCTTCTTGAGTTATTGCCTCTAGGTTCTTGTTTTGCTTCAGCTTCTGCCTGACTTCTCGCAGTAGTATACTATTTCCTGGAAGTAAAGGATTAAGTAAACCCTTCCTTCTCAAGTTTCTTTTGGTCATGATGTTTTATCACAACAATAGAAACCCCAAGGAATATAGGAAAAGATTGAAAAATGATATGACCTCCAAAGATGACTGGAAAGTGAGTAACTATTAAAAATTCACTGGAAAAGTAAAAAAAAAAATAAATCACAGTTTATCACAAATTACAATCCAACCTTGTTGTGTCCAACTAACCACATTCTCCAGCTGTGGTTTTTTGAGTGAGTCTAAGGCATCTAAGATACCGATAAAGTTCCTTTACTCCCTGCTTCATGACAGCTGTGTCTCTGACTTTCTCTACCTGCCCTTGACACTGACTGACATTCTCAGTCAATTTGAGAAGCTTTAGTGCCATTAAAGTTCTAGAAGTTCATCAGTCTACTAACTTTCAACTATCTATCACAAGTCCAAGCCTCCTGTTCAATCCTGGGTTGTGGTCTAATCCTTGGTAGAAGAGGTATGGAATTATAAAGACAGCAATATTCTCCTTTTCCTTCTTCCTTCATCTTCTGACAGTGGGTATGATACTGTAGTTGGTAGTAGTTGTTTTTTTTTTCTCTTTACTCTTATTTGTTTTGGGGGCCACCACCTAGCTACCAAATAAATATACAGAGACTTATTTTTATTTATGAATGCCTAGTCTTAGCTTGGCTTGTTTCTAGCCAGCTTAATTCTTTTTAACTTAAATAATACCATTTACTTTTTGCCTCTGGGAATTTACCATTCTCTATTCTATATGTCTTTCTTTACTTCTCACTCCATTGTTGGCTGGGTGGCATCTTCCTCACCTTCTCTTTTCTCACTCTTCCCTCTTTCTCTTTTCATTTATTTTCTCTGCCTGCCAGCCCTACCTGTTTCTCTCTCATGCCTAGCTATTGGCTGTTCAACTCTTTGTTAGACCAATTAGGTGTTTTAGACATACAAATTAATACAGCTTCACGGAGTTAAACAAGTACAACATAAAAGAATGCAATACATCAGTTGGGCTGTGGTGGCACATGCCTTTAATCCCAGCACTCAAGAGGCAGAGGCAAGTGAATCTCTGTGAGTGCGAGGTCAGCTTGGTCTGCAAGAGTTCATTCCATTACAGGTTCCAAAACTACAAAGAAACCCTATCTTGGAAAAAAATGCAGTACATCTTCGCATAATTAAACACATGTTCCATTACATAAATGAATGTAACACATCTTAAACTAATATACAACATGATTCTGTTATGGGCTTTGCATAAATAAAATCCTGCAGTTGTTTTTGAGACCATGTTTGACAATGAACATGGGCATCTGGTCATCAATTCAAGGATCCTGAAACAGTACATTATATGGACGCAGTTTTAGGAAATAGAAGATGACTCAGTGAGTTGGGAAGCTTGCTGAGCAAGCACAAGACCCTGCATTCAGATCTTCACCTCTGATGTAAAAAGTTAGGTGTGACCACACAGGCCTGTTATCCTAACACTGTGGAGGGAGAGACAAAATTGCTGAGGTTTGCTGCTAGCATAGCTCCAGGTTCTGTGAGAGACCTTGTTAGAAAGGAATAAGACAAAGAATATTAAGCAAGCCTCCACGTGTGTAGTCAAACACATGTGCACCCTTACACACATGTGTACCTACTCCTTTCAAAACTCTCTTGAGCTTAAGATTGAATTTATTCAATGAATTGTTTCCATTAGAAGGTGTGGAACAAATCTGCCAAGTAAGAGGCCCAGGAAATGTTTGTGTTGGTCTTTAGGGTTGTCTTTCTTGTTTATATTTTACTATTTTAGGTTATTAGAAAACTTACCAAAGGTCACACTGGGCATTCTATATTTTAACAGATTCTTAGACTACATGACCATTAACATTTTTTTGCAAAGGCAGGGTTGGAGTGAGGGAATGTGATCAAGACACATTGTACACCAGTATAATTTACATTACATTCACATTATATGTACAAAGAATGATTAAAAACCAAATTAAAAGATAACTGAAAATTTGTCAATTAATACCAATCAATAATATAGTACCATACTAGATCTTAGAGCAGAAGTAAATTCCTTAAATAAAATGTAACTACTCCTCTGTGAATTCTATAAACACACAGCCAAGCAGAATTTATTTATTGAATATCAATAAATCTTACAGGTCAAACTAATTAAGAAACATTGTGAAATCCAAGAAAAAGACTTTGTGAACCAATTGGACATGATCTATAGATGATAGAATTCACCCTTCTCATTAGTTTTCTCTAACAAAAATATTTGTCTGGGTAAATAAATTTTCTTCAGAGTTTTCCTGGAGAGAGTATTGAAGTTTAAGATGTCAATATCTATATCTGTCTGCCTATCTATCCATATAGCTGATATCTATCTATCTATCTATCTATCTATCTATCTATCTATCTATCTATCATCTATCTATCTATCTATCTATCTATCATCTCTTTATCATCTATCATCTATATATGTATGTATTTCCCTATCTATAATCTGTTTCTGATCGGTTATATGTATATATACATTCATCATCATGTATATATAGTTATGCATCATATATTATAAATGTATCTAGCTATGAAACTATAATTTATATAAGTATGTATTTATGAGCCTCTCATCTATGTATTTAATATATATGTATCAAGTCTAAATATTTGAAATCTATGTATATATATTTATATATGTCTGTATCTCTGCATCTATCTGTCCACTTGCTTATTTGTAATCCATCTTCCATTGAAATGACCTAAAACAGAATTTTTCTACTTTCTGATGGTGTGGAGTTTTCTCATACAACTATTCTGCTTTGGATTTCAGTAACCCATTTAGCTAATCAATGTTTTGTTTTGAAATAGACTTTGTGTTAGTTGATCTTGCATTTATGTAAGCTAATGTACGTATTTTGACAAGTTTAAGCTTGGCTAGGTTGTCTTACAACTAGACTCAGCCATTCTGTTTTGTAGGTTAATTATATTAAGTGGATTTCTAGCATATATTATTCTTAATTGATGATGAATTTACCTAGCTATAACTCTATATGTACATCAAGGAGGATAAATGTATGTTTGTGTTAAAATTTCACCTAGAGAAACATCTTATAGCTATTCACTTAGTTGCTAGCCTGCATCATGTCTCCTGTGCTTTATAGTGTTCTCTAGAGATTATCTTTGTTTGTTACACTGTCATAAACTATAACTACATCATAACTGCCATTGCTCTTCTATTTCCTCCATGAAGGAACTACAGATTGCTTTTGTAAAAAAAAAATTCACTTGTTAACCCTGAGGGCAATATATACTTTTGTGTAAATTTTAGGAAACTATGAAATCTATCATCAGCAAAATCAGGGTGTGTTAACACATTGTGAGAGAGATCAGCGGATGAATGGTCATGGACTCAGACACACTGAGCTCACAGAGGTACTCAGGCTGCAGAACAGGGGGTTTTCATGTTGACAACTGTGATAACCTGGAAACAGGAAAAGAAGGTTTCACAGGCCTGTAAAATAAACCAAAGCTGTGATATTGAAATGAAAAATAACAGCATGGAACAGGAGCCTTTTTCATGAAAAAAAACCTATCAAAATTATCTAAAATAAATAAAACATATTGAAGAAATGTAAAATGACAGATATGGAGAGAGAAGACAAAATGCTATATTGGAGGACTTGAAAAGGCAGAGAAGAGACAAAAAAGAAAATAAGGATGAGGACCTAAAGAAAAAAGAGAAAGAAGAGGGGCCAGCCAAGATGTCTCAGTGCATAAAGGAACTTGCTAGCAACTCTGATGATCTGAAAGCTAAGTTAAATAACCTATTTCAGGAACATAATCTAATGTCTAGGGCACATGAAATGAAAAAAATAGTTATTATGGATAGTATATTATTATAATTTAAAAATATGGCACAGACATATGGTAAGCATAAAATATGCTACAATTACTTATATTATTATAAAAACATAGATGCTTTTCAGGGATGTAAAACTAAATATTAATTCATTTTAATTTTCAACATTGCATTCAACAATAAAAATAAAGGATTTTCATAAAAATCAAAAGTAGGGAAAAGTACATAAAACATATGCAATTACATTTCAGCCAAATTCAGAAATGGTTTTATTTTAAAAGTTTACTAAAATTACATATTTCTTTTATAACAGTGAGACATCACAATAATCAGAAAAACAGGAGAGAGATGAGAGGAAACTCAAAGCCAAATATTTCCTGTTATAAATTTTAAAATATTACAAATGCAAGATTAGATCTGACTATAAAGGAAATAGCACTCTACTAAAAATAATGAAATAAAACTGATAGTTTTATGTCATGAGTAAATTTTTAGTAATTTAGTAGGAATTCTACATGATAAATAGTGTTGTAATAACTGGCTAATGCACAGAAAATTATCTGAAATTTCTTGGACTTTGTGCTTAGCATTTGCTGAGCATAAATCCTAGACTGATTATTTAAATATAAAAAGGAACATCTAATATTGATGTTATACTTAAGATATTTAATTATTTTAAAATATGTACTAATTTTTATCAGATGTTGAAGTCATTAGAAGAAAATTAATTGAATTGATACTTATAAAACACTGGTATTAGATAAGCAAAATATAAAGTTACAATTTGTAACAAAGGATTTTTAAATATATTTAGAGAAATATCCTTTTTGCCTTTGTGTGATAGTCTTACAAATTTAAATGAACAAGTATAATTGCCATACAATAAGATGTGGTTAAAATGCAAGGTTAAAAATGACTTTTAAAAAAATTTGTGTATGAGCCGGGTGGTGGTGGTGGCGAACGCCTTTAATCCCAGCACTAGGGAGGCAGAGGCGGGTGGATCTCTGAGAGTTCGAGGCCAGCCTGGTTTACAAGAGCTAGTTTCAGGACAGACTCCAAAGCTACAGAGAAACTCTGTCTCAAAAAACCAAAAATAATAATAATAATAATTTTGGGCTGGAGAGATGGCTCAGTGGTTAAGAGCAGTGCCTGCTCTTCTAAAGGTCCTGAGTTCAATCCCCAGCAACCGCATGGTGGCTCACAACCATCTATAATGAGATCTAGTGCCTTCTTCTGGTCTGCAGGCATACATGCAGACAGAATACTGAGAATACTGTATACATAATAAATAAGTAAATTTTAAAAAAGTTTATGTAAACACATGAAAACAAAGTGCTCAGCTGTGGAAGTCAGTCTTGCTAAAGAACTGATTTGTCAGAGAGAGCTGTGAAAATCTCTGATGATTCCTGTGGTCCTGTAGGGCTATCTTTTAGTGTCCTACTTTCACAACTATGGCCTCTGCACTAACACTGCTGAGAATGTCCCCTCCACCCAGTTAACTAACTCTTTCATAATTAAGACGTGTTTCCTGTTCGTGGTAATAGTCTGTTTGGAGCATAATGTGTTTGAAGAGATCATACCCATTGCATTTTGGATTCTGGTCTGTATGGCAGTTTCAGATGCTCTGATTTCTGTTTTTCCTTTCTGTCTTCTCTGTTTGGAATTCTTCTTTTGACAGTCTTCAGTTCAAAATGCCTGCTATAATTATAACAATTTCTCTTCAGTCCTTAAGATTCTTAGGGTGTGTATGGATATAATTTTGTTGATGAATTCTCTTTTCTTTTGTCTTTGAATGTCATAATTTTATTTTTACATTGAAAAGCTATTAGATTATTGTGAATAGTGTATTGATACTATTTACTTGTGACCTGTTAAATGAATGAATGATTAAAAACTTATCATGTTCTAAGCTTCTTTGTTAGAGACACATAATTTATATTCAACATTGTCACTGGCTTCCAAATTTGACCCCAAGGCAGTGGTTCCAACTGTGGCTAAATCCCGCTTAACAGATAAGAAAAATAAAGAAACAGATTATCACAGGGTTGCTTGTTAAATGTGTGATTCAGAAATTGCACGAATGACTTTGACTTCTCAATGACCAGACCTTTGATTACATGCCTAATACTAGCCAAAGGGAATTCAAAGTGTGTGTTCGACAATCAACAATGATGTTTTGGCTTTCTCACTGCAGTGTGCACCTTATGCTCAAGTCTAGACAATCATTTTTTTTTTTGATGTTTTTAAAGAACAAGATAGTAAATTCTTTATGCTATTCAAGTATGATGATCTCTCTAAGACTCAGGTTTATAGGGCTAATGCAGTTGTGAACTCAAAGAAAATAAATCAGCATGATCCTGCTCAAATAAAACTTTATTTACAAATGAGGCGGCTGTCTTGATTTGTCTCTAGAAAACAATGATTACTTTGTTTCCCACGCATGCTGAATGACATTGGATATACCATTTTTGTGCCTAGAAACATTCATTTGCTTCAACTTGCCAGGCCAAACTCAAATAGCTCTCTATTTGAAGCTTTTTCTAAACAGGTATCATAGTTAATTTCTCATTTGTATTCTTTTAGTCATATTTAAATATGTTGTCTTCTTCAAATTTTTTTCTTTTCTCATTTTCTTGTGTATGCTCATGTGTGGTCTATGCATCTTCATCTGTGTGTAGGCAAACGTGTGTTCAGCTACTCACCAGTCTATTTTTTGAAGCAGGACCTCTCATTCAAATCTGGAACTCACCAGTATGACTACTCACTAGTTTCCTTTCTCCGGGATCTCCTGCTTCTACATTCTGAGATACGTAGGCTACATATGCTGCACAAAATTTATATTTATTTTGGTCCTCTTGATAGTGTGGTAAGCATTTTAGCCTTTAAGACATCTCCTCAACACTGTCTGTATTTGTCCTGGAAGTTTATCTTACTGCCTCAAGAATAGGATGTCTGTTGGTATATTAAAGCACATGTCAATGTTTTCCTCTAAAGGCATACATTTCAATACAACTGCATGCAACATCAGAATCCAATCAAATGCCTTCTTTTCCTTTCTTTATTGACACTGCAACAAAGTTACATCTTATACAAGCAATGAATAAAGATCATCCCCTGAATAAAAACTCATACAAATCAGAAATTGAGAATTTCGAGGCTTGGGATGCATCCTGTAAAAGATTGTGAGAAGTTAAAACAACCCACTTCTTCACACAGACAAATATAAAATACATTTAGTATGCTTGCAAGGTCAATTGGACAGAAAGAAAAAAACTTTATGACAGTTATATGCTTAGGCCTGAAAATTTTATATAAGAAAAATCTTATTTAAATATCATTTGAATTTTGTCACTGGTGAAGTCTGATGTGTTTTAGAAGAAACCCAGTGCAACTAATTAAAATTGATTAGATTACAATATTCTGTGGTCTAAGAAGAGAGAAGGGAATATCATAGCTGGCATTTGCAAAATACCATCTAGCTTTCAAGATATTAGCATTCTGGTGTTGAATATATTTATACAGTGGCCATTGAAGAGAAGATCAAATTGCCTTTTTATGTAAGAAATTGGATAAAGAACAAGAATCAAGTAAATCCAAAGTGTAATTTTCTCATGAACATGAATTGATAGGAAGTGTTCAGGTCAAATATAATGTGTGTCATTGTGCAGCTGAGGCAGGATTCTGACATAGCTTTGGGTCCTGTTCTAAAATTTAAAGTGGCATGCTTTTATTTTCTACTGGGACAGCTGTTGCAATTCTCAAATGAGAAGTGGCCCCAGCTGGCACGCTTTAAATGAAAATACACGTGGGTAATAACCATGGACTATAGAGTCCTGCTGCCGAGCCAGGAATCAAATTAGGGGTAAGAAAAGGCTTTGTTTATGTATCTTTTGCTTTTAAGCCTTTTAGAGAGTTGATGACATATCATTAGCATGGAGATTCATGGATTAGCAACCCTGGGATACAGAATTGTATACTTAGTTTTCACAGACTTCTTGCAAATGTGTGTGTGTGTGTGTGTGTGTGTGTGTGTGTGTGTGTGTGTGTGTGTGTGTGTGTGAAAGAACCAGAGAGAGACAGAAAGAGCATATTTCTCTGTTTGTGTGCCTGCACACAAAAATATTTCTCCTCACATTTGTAAAAGTAGAAAAACTTGAGAAATTATTGGTTTGACTGATTTTTTTTTCCTGAAACTCTTCTATCAGGAAGAAACTTTTACCTTCGACCAAAAATGAAGTTTAGAAACAAATCTACTTTGATATACCTATCTTCAAGAACAAATAAATGGAACTTTGGATTTTCACACTGAGGCAGATTCTCAGAAGCATTAGTGGACTAAGGTCATTCAAGAGTTTGTAGTCAATTATCATGAATTCAAAAATGCTTACTAATCAGGCTTGTTATGAATACATATCTCACAAGATTCTAAACATGAAAAATTATGCAGCGTGGTTGAATGCACCGAGGCACTTGCCTCCAAGTTTCATGACCTCGAACCAATATGATAGAAAGAAAACTGACTTTCTTAAGTTGTCCTGTAACCTCCACATGCATACAAAGCCATGCACATGCCCTTTTCACACACAATGAATAGATAAATGAAAAAAAAGTTATGATTTTTTTTAGAATGATTTTTATTTGTCTTCAGAGTTCACTCTAAAGGATTTCTGGAGGATATTGCTCACTCCATTAAATTCCCTGGGACAATACTACCATTTCTGGCTTTTGATTACAAGCCTAATGAGTGAAGCGAACGTGAATTCAGAGCTGTTTAAGTATGAGGAAAACTGCTAGGAAGGGAATGTGGGGAGCCATCATGGAACACTGCACTTGATGAACTCTCCATGCCGCCATGGTTTAATGTCATAGTACACTATAACAATAAGGACGAAAAATAAGGTCATCCAGTTGGCCAAGAACATGGAAAAGGCATGACCTGTACCCAGAACTGTCTAACTTCAAACATTATGATTTTCATACCACATTTTGAATGTAAAGAATGAATGTGGGTTAATCAAGCTTCTACTCAGATTAAAAAGAGAACAGTACTTGGACTTTATAAGTAGCAATTTCA
>PVIU01019920.1:0-35206 GCA_004026605.1 Ondatra zibethicus
GATCTGCCTCTGTCCACAGGATATGAACCATTCTCCCCCCTTAGATCTGCCTCTGTCCACAGGATATGAACCATTCTCCCCCCTTAGATCTGCCTCTGTCCACAGGATATGAACCATTCTCCCCCCTTAGATCTGCCTCTGTCCACAGGATATGAACCATTCTCCCCCCTTAGATCTGCCTCTGTCCGCGGGACATGAACCATTCTCCCCCCTCCCCCATACCAAACCATACTTTTGCTCACCATAATAGTGCCCAATTGCCCAGTGCCACAAAGTGCTGGGTGTGTTTTCTCCTCAGCTCCTGGACTGGACTGCCTGGGACATGAGTGGGACTCCTTGTCCCTCTCAGTTCGTGATGGCACTGAGCAGGGCCATGCTTTCTCCCTAGGGCCTGGGGTGCTTATTTTTGAGACAGTGTTTCCTAATGACCCTGGAGCTCATTGATTTGGTTAGACTGGCTGGCTATCAAGCGCAGGGGTCCTCCCAGGATCCTCTTCTCTGCTTCCCAAGTGCATGTGTCACCATATCTGTTTTTTAATGTGGGTCTGGGGATCAAGTCTTCATGCTTGAGCAGCACACACTTCAACCACTGTGACAGCTCTGCAGATCCTGAGAATCTTTTGTATAGCTTTAGTAGTTTGTACAATGATGATACAGAAGTTTTTCCAAACCTAGGATTATTAACACTACTAAACTTTACTAACATTACTAAAAGTTTTTAATTATGTATGTAAGAAATGCATTATCATTGCAATTAAAATTCAAATATAACTAATGTCCCTCTAAATGTCATCTCTAACTACAGTTCACCTAAACATAGCCAGTCTTGTTTTTGCTCCGTCTCTTTTCATATCTTCTCATTATATATTTGAATCCTGATATAATTTATTGAAGGAAAAAAGGTTTATTTTCTTTCTACATGCATATACTTACTATTTTTCTTTTTTAATTAGTTTTTGCCTGCATAGGTATGTACGGTGTGTGTGTGCAAGTGTGTACATGTGCATGTAGGGGCCTAAGGTCAATGTGGGAGTCTTACTTGATTACTCCCTACCTTTTTCATTGAGACAGAGTCTTTCAGTTGAACCCAGAATTAGCCAGCTTGCCTCTGAATATGAGAACTACAGGTAGGCTACCTTCCCACCTGACATTTATGTGGCTTCTGGTATCTGGACCCTGTTACTATGCTTGTGCACAGCAAGCACTACCCACTGAGCCATCTTCCCAGCCCTGAGTGAGATTACTCTCCATGTGTCATCTTTTTTTTTAAATTAGATTTTTAAAAAAATACCAATCCAAGTTCCCACTCCCTCTTCTCCTCCCATTCCCTCCACATACCCTCCCACCCCATCTCCATCTAATCCTCAGAGAGGGTAAGGCATATTGCCTTGTGGAAGGTCCAAGGCCCTCCTTACTATATCTAGGCTGAGCAAGGTATCTATCCAAAGAGAATAGGATCCCAAAAAGCCAGTGCATGCAGTAGGGATAAATCCTGGTGCCACTGCCAGTGGCCCCTCAGTCTGCCCCAGCCATGCAACTGTCAACCACATTCAGAGGAACTAGTTTGGTCCTATGCTTGTTCCTTCCCAGTCTGGAAGGAGTTGGTGAGCTCTCATTAGCTCAGGTAGGCTGTTTCAGTGGGTGAACCCATCATGGTCTTGACCTCCTTGCTCATTCCATGTGTCATCTTAAAGCTTTACTTTTTCATTCAATACCATCTTTAAGGTCTTTCATAATAGTTCAGTTGCACTTACTTAAATTCTTTTTAATTGGTACCTAATATTCCATAGTATAAAAGAATCATAGGTTATTGTGCCAGATTCCTATAAATGGGCATGTAAATGGATTTTTTGTGTGTATGTGTATCTGTGTGTAGTATGTATACATGTGTATGTTTGAGGTGTTTGTATATGTGTGTCTGTGTATATCTGTGCAGTGTATATGCATGTATATGTGGTGTATGTGTGTAGTGTGTACATGCAGTGTGTATGCATGTGTATATGGTGTCTGTGTGAGGTGTGTGTGTCTGTGTGCCTCTGTAGATGTGTACAGTATGTATGTGGGAGGTATGTATGCTTGTGTATGTGCTGTATGTGGGAGGTGTGTGCATGTGCAGGTATGCATACCTGTTCATATATGTTGAAGCCTAGAGGAGGCTATTGAGTGTCCTTCTCACCACTCTTTCTGCTTTAGTCCCTTGGACAGGGTTTCTCACTGAACCTGGAGTGAGGATGGCAGCTGGCTATTGAGTTCCGGTTGTCATCCTGTCTCTACTTCTGTCCTGCT
The DNA here is from genome assembly GCA_004026605.1 of Ondatra zibethicus. Lineage (NCBI taxonomy): Eukaryota > Metazoa > Chordata > Mammalia > Rodentia > Cricetidae > Ondatra > Ondatra zibethicus. The sequence goes on from PVIU01019920.1 coordinate 2,287, forward strand.
GAGGTCACAGGATTGCATGCCATGCCTTGGCCATAGCGCTGGAGACTGTAACTCAGGTCCTCATGCTTACATAGCAAGTGCTCCTCCCCATGGAGCCAGCTCCTAGCTCCTGAATTCTTTCTTTCTTTCTTTCTTTCTTTCTTTCTTTCTTTCTTTCTTTCTTTCTTTCTTTCTTTCTTTCTTTCTTATGTATACAATATTCTGTCTGTGTGTATGTCTGCAGGCCAGAAGAGGGCACCAGACCTCATTACAGATGGTTGTGAGCCACCATGTGGTTGCCGGGAATTGAACTCAGGACCTTTGGAAGAGCAGGCAATGCTCTTAACCACTGAGCCATCTCTCCAGCCCCTAGGTCCTGAATTCTTGGTTTTGTTATAAACTACGATTTATGGAACATTCTGGTATTTGTCTCCTTCTGCCTATACACAAGAGTGTCTCAGGGAACACTCAGAAGAAGAATTATTGAACCAAAACATGTTTACATTTGACATTTTAACATGGCATTGGTTTCATTTTCTGTGGCCATGATAAAATACCTTGACAAAAGCAACTTAATGGAAAAAAGATTTATTTAGCCTATAATGCCAGGTTGCAGGCCATCACTGCAGGGAAGACAAGGTAGAGGAACTTGAGGCAGCTAGTCATACCACACCCGCAGTCAAGAGCGAGAGCAATGACTGCATGCGCACTTGTGCTCAGCTCGCCTTCTCTACCTCCTCAGGATCCCTTGCCTAAGGAGTGACACCACCCACAGTGGGCGGGTCTTCCCATACCAACTAATAATCAAAGCCCAAGGCTGACCTAGTGTTGATAATCCTTCATTGAGACTTTATTCCTAGGTGATTCTCAATTGTGTCAAGTTGACAATGCAAAGAAACCACCACACTTGGCTACCAATTGCCCTCCTGGAATTCTGATCCTAGGTCATGCTATTTAATGGGCTTTAATAAAAGACCATAATTGACCTCGGTCTCCACCCCTGGAGATCAGGAAATTCTCCCCCATTTCTTTGAGAATCATTGATTTATAATTCAGTGACAGAGTAATCACTGTGTTTTCTCAACCGGAGAAATCTATGTTTAAAGGCTTACTTCTAATTGTGGACTAAAGTATGCTGCTTTCTGTTGAAGTAATTTCAGGCACCAGTGAGCAGGGAAGGGAGGACTTTGGGGAGTACGGGAGCCATTCTGTGCCCCTGAGATTACTCCGTCCTAGTTGCTGGCAATGCCGTGAGGCACATATGACATTACTCTCCTTTGGCGGGGCAGGGGTGGGGTGCTTGGGGAATCAAATGCTTTGGGGAACCAAACACTTGGGGGAATCTGGCCCACATTCAAAGCTCATGTCAGAATAAAGAGGCCTTCAGTGTCACAGGACATTTCTGGAATGTCTACAGAGGGCTCTGGTGGGGCATGGTGGAACGGAAAGATCGCAATCTCTCATAAATGGATCCTGGAGCTACCTAGAGTAGACCCCATTCAGTGATGTTCCAAGGGTCCTGGAAGAGCAGGAAGGTTGAAGCCAGCCTTGCATCACATGCGAGAGGCATCCTTAGCCTGCAATGGGGAGACTGGCAGAAACACAGCCTGAGGCCATTTGGAAAAGCCACTGGAAAGTAGGTAAAGAAGCTGGCCAATGAGGAGCAGGCCAGGATGGCCACACTAGCAGGTGGCCAGCATTAGTTTTGTGGAGTACTGGTCACCTGGTTCAAGGTGGCTGGCAGTTTAGGAGCTCAAGATCTGTGCATGTGAGTGGAAGATGAGGGTAGGGCAGGAGTGTGGGATAAACTAGAGTGCAGGGCAATCTCACGGCACCTCTGAGGGGTCAAAATTAATGTTATTCCATTAAGCAGAAGCCAGGCACAAGCGTTCTCATGGTCAGAATCAAGGTTTGTGTTTATTCTGTCCAGCTCAGAGCCAGGGAGCAGATGGCAATGAAAATGCCTGTCTGTCCAGACATCTGTCCTGTTGGTTGGTGTACAAAGCTCTGGTAACCTTGACAACAGCGGCATAAGGGAGGGAAGGTTCAGGTCAGCTCACAGTTTCAGGTCCCCCATCACTGCAGGGAGGCCACAGAAGTAGGAGCGTGAGGGAATTGCTCATATATAATCAGGGAAGAGCAACAAATGCAAGAATGCCTGTGTTCAGCTCAGCTTCTCCGTGCGTATTCAACCCTGCCTAGGATTCCCTGCCTAGGGAACTGTGCTACTCACAATGGGAGATTCTTCCTACCTCAATTGATGCAGTCATGATAATTCCCTGTAGAGATGCTCACAGGTCAACAAGATCTTGACAATTTCTCACTGAGATTTTTTCCCAGGTGATTCAATATTGTGTCGAAGAGGGATGCACAATTAAAAGTAGCCATCACAGTGACTGACTGAATGAAGGACGGGGAAAGCTTCCCGGTTATGAGGAGTCACCCCTGTGACAGGGACAGCACAGGAAGTAGAATCTTGTTGGGTGCAAAGCTGTAAGCACAACAAGGAAGTAACAGTGAAGAGAGACTCAATATTTGCAGCAAGTATGGGGTGTACTAAGTTGTGCCTCCCTCAACGGCCAAAGCAGGGGGCGATTACAGGGAAACTCATGGTCATACCGGGCCGTATATGGCGGACTCATTATCACATATAGAGGTGGGAATACATCATACTTTCAGGGAAAAAGCTCTGATTCTGGAAGTTCCAAAGGACTAGGCTTGACCTAGTCAATTAATATGTCAATATATCAATTAAAGATAAATTATGATGGAAAGCAGGGAAAGGAGAGTTAGGCTGAGCATGGAGGTACATGCCTGCAACTCAGCACCTGGGAGGCAGAAGCAGGAAGAATGTGGTGAGTTCACAGCCAGCTTGGTCTACATAGCAAGCGTCTCACCAACTAGAGTTACACAATGAGACCCTGTCTCAAAGGGGAAACCAAAAAAAAAAAAGTTTTCCTGTGTTGTGGGATCATCTTTTTGTACAGTGTGAAGATGTGTCTGTCTTACCTCATCTATCTCAGTCACCTTCTGATTGGTTTCATAAAGAGCCGAATAGCCAACAGTTAGACAAAGAGAGGATAGTGGGACTCCAGGGAGAGAGAGGAACTCGGGAAGAATCAGAGAGGCAGAGATTTGCCAGTCAGACATGGACGAAGTGGGATGCACAGTATTGAGCAGAGGTAACAAGCCATGTGGCAGAATGTAGATTAATATAAATGGGTTAATTTAAGTTTTAGGAGCTAGTTGGGAATAAGTCTAAACTAAGGCCAAGCTTTTATAATTAATAATAAGTCTCTCTGTCATTATTTGGGAGCTGTAGGTCCGAAGAAAGATCTGCTGTAGTCACATACTGGGAGGAAGAGCAGATAAAGGGGCCCAGCCATCCTATGTCTGTCTTTGGGGTACTCACAAGACCTGTAGGTTTAAATAGAGGAAGAATTGCAGCAGAGAGGCAAGAGGCATGCATAACCAAGCCGTTTGGTCAAGGTGTGGTCTGGTTGATGAAGCTTTGGTTCTGGTTCTGCATAATAGTTCAAGGAAGTTGTAACGACAGCATAGCTTAGGGCAATGGCTGGACTCCTATCTTTGTGCCTTCAGCTTTGAAGGGAGATGAGACCATTCAGGTCAGGCTGGCAGATGCTCCTTAGTGACAGCCATGCTTGGGCAGAGTCACACAGGAGCAGGTGTCTAGCTTCAAAGAAAGGACACAGATACAAAACGCAGGTGGAAGTGCCAGTCTTTCACTTGCTGTTCGTTTCTTTGTGGGCCCAAGTCAGGGAGTCAGTGCTTTCTAGTGAAAGCAGCTTCTAACTTAGCTAGCTTCTCCTGAGCTAGGCAATCTCGAACATGCTCAGCTTGATGGTGTGCTTCTCCACTCACTGCACACTGAAAAAGTTGATCGACTTCTGTTTTAGTAAGTCTACTTTAGATCATTTCAAGATACGGGTCAGAATGACTTCGGAATTGAAGTAGCTTCTTGTAATTTTCTCCTGTTGCTTTTATTATAACCATTCTGGCAAGAATGATGGCATCCTAAAGACAGACTTCTGACCCTCCCTTGGGTTATCTGGACTTTCCCCAGGAATCTTGTCCCAGGAGGAAAAAGATGAGCTCTTTGTGTCAGCTAGAGGAAGATTGTCTCTGGGAAGAGATCTCACATAGTTCTGATAAGTTGTCAGACCCCTTATGGCCGATGCATGAGACTAAAGCCAGACAAAGATGAGGGGCACATCCACGCCTTAACCAAGTGGTGCGGGAGAATTGTCTGTATTCAATCATGTTTTAAATAAATGCTGATTGGCCAGGCAGGAAGTATAGGTGGGACAACCAGACAGGAAGTAAAGGTGGGGCAATGAGAACAGGAGAATGCTGGGAAGGAGGAAGCCCATTCCTCCCCAGTCCTGTCTTAACCACCTAAGAAGCAAGATGTGACCTGCCCCGCTGAAAAAGGTACTGAGTCATGTGGCTAACATAGATAAGAATAATGGGTTAATATAAGCTACAAGAGCTAATAAGCCTGAGCTAATGGGCCAATCAGTTTATCATTAATATAGACTCTCTGTGTCATTTTCTTTGGGACTTGCCGGCTGTGGGAACTGGGCAGGACAGAAACTCCAATGATCAGGCCCCTCATGTTACAACCAAGACTGCAGCCAGACAAAGTTGACATGGAAGGACGATACCTTAACCAACACTGCTTAGTAATGTACAGGTCTTGCCCTCTGAACCTCTTGTCAGCACCCTTGACATGGACTTGAGGGTAACCGGGTCTTTGTTCCTCTTCCTAATGTGGTCCCAGTGACTAGACTCTCTCCTCTGCTTTTCACTAACACTTGTTCAAGTGACCTTTTGAACCTGGTTTGTTAGCACTGCCAGGGCTCAGGTTCTGACTCACGGCTCTGACAATATTGTCTGAAATAAACTGCAAACTTAGAGACGGACTTAGTTATTTAAAAGGAGCAGCAGCTTTTCCCTAAGTGTTTAGATGTTTGTCCCAGAAAGTACCTGCCTAGTGGCTGAAAGACGGCCTCCCTTACCTCTGAGAAGGTCATCCTGAAGTTGAGGTTGTCATGGAGACAACCTGAGACAACCTGAGTGCTCCTCATCAAAGCCCGCTCAGAAAATGCTCCTGTGTTCTGACAAGAGGGACCCATCTCAGTGTGGGAGATGGAAAAGGCCAGAGCTTCCACTCACTCAGAGTTTCAGTGCTGAGGACTCAGCTGGGGAAGCGGGGCGGGGGTAGCAGGTGTGATGGAGTTCTAAGAACTGAGACTGAATAGCCCCAGTTTTGGAAGGAATTAGCCTCAAAACAAGATTTAACAGTTGCACTTCGTCGTTTTTTATTTGTGTGCATGTGTTTGTGTGCATGTCTGCATGTGTGTGCAAGTGTGTCTGCATGAGGAGGCTAGAAGTCAGTCGTGAGTGTTTTTCTCAGTTACCACTCATGTTGATCTTTGGAGACAGGGTCTCTTGCTGGTTATGGGGCTCTCCAAAGAGGCTAGATTGGCCAGCCAGAGAGCCTCAAGGACCATCCTGTTCCCCTTCGTCAATCCTGGCATTACAAGCATGCACCACTATGCTCAGATTTGTTTTAAAATGTACAGCAAGCACTCTCCCAAATGAGCCATCTGCTCAGCCCCTCTTCATCCATGTCCTCTCCTCCAGTCCTGCCTGCTCTTACATGCATGGCTGGTAGACTGCTAACATGTGCTATTCCCCCCACCACCACTGCTTGAGAAGAATTGAGGGTGCAGCCAGTTTACGGAGGAGAAGTTGAGGCTCAGAAACAAGGTCACTTTCTGGAGACCACGCACTCGCACTGCTCACCTTTCAGCTCCCCTCTTACTTCGCTGTGGAAGTTCAGAATTCTCTCTACGTTTGACACTGACTTCTGGACTCCGCGGTGAAAGGACACTTATGTAGGAGATGCCATCGCTGCTGCCTGTGATGGTGAAATGTACTGTCCATGAGACTCTCGGCTGAACCACAGGCATGGATCACATTTATGGTTTCCTTCCCAGGGACTCTATGAATAAGTGACATTAGCTTTTCCATTATATGCCCCTAAGTGCACTTGCTTTTGGAAGAGAAAGCTTGCTTTTGGCATAAGAGGGGTTACTAGATCAGAAATTGGGGAATTCTTTTCTGGAAAACAAGAAAATAATGACAACTTAGGGCTCATCAGAACTTCCATTTTATTCAGGACACTGAGTTAGCATTGGCCCTTCACTCACTCACCTCAAGATACTGAAATAACAATGGCCACCATTTGACAGATGGCTCCTGTATGAGTAAGGATCTCTAGAGGAGTAGACGTGAAGGATGGTGTATATTGGAAGGACAGCCATTAGATTGGCTTACACAATACATCTTGGGCAGGCTAACAGTGGAGAGAATGAGAATCCCATAGTTGTTTAGCTCATGAATATGTCCCAATCTGGTGCTTAAGGCCTTAGAATCACAGATCAGGCTGGAGGGCTAAAGAACATGGCTTCTCATATCAGGGAAGGGTTTCCTCCTTGTCAGTGAATCCTTCCTGGAAATGCCCTCACAGATCCACCCAAAGGCATAATTCTTAGTTGGTTCTATAGTCAATCAAGTTGACAAACAAGATTGACTACCACAGCTCTCTTAGACTGTCTCATACACACATACACACTCATACATATGTCCACATATCCATACATTCATACATCTATACATATATACATCTACACATTCATTCATCCATCTATATATACACAGATAAATATACATACATACATCCATATAAAAATCCATCCATATACACATCCACCCACACATTCATATATACACAACCTATACATGCACACATACATACATACATATACCTATCCATCCACTCATCCATGCACAATACATCCACACACATCCACATATATATGATATACAATACATGCTCAGAAGTGTATATATATATATATTACATGCACACACACAGAGTTATATGTGGCCTGATCATGACTAATTTCACCAATGTATAACTACTTCTCCCCTTTTGCTCATAAGGAAGCAGGTTTGGTACTATGGTGGTTTGAATAGGAATAGCCTCCAAAGGCTTACAGGTAGTGGTACTATTAGGTGAAGTGGCCTTGTTGGAGTAGGTGTAGAATTGTTGGAGGTAGTGTCACTGGGGGGTGGACTTTGCAGTTTCAAATGCTCAAGCCAGGCCCAGTGTCTCTCTCTTCACGCTGCCAACCGATCCAGATGTAGAACTCTTAGCAACTTCTCCGGCATCATGTCTGCCTGCACGCCACCATGCTTCCCACAATGATGATAATGGGCTAAACCTCTGAACTGTAAGCCAGCCCCAGTTAAATGCTTTCTTTTATAGGAATTGCCATGGTCATGGTGTCTCTTCACAGCAATAGAAACCCCGACTAAGACAGGTGTGCTCAGAGTCCTACTGCTAGTAAGAACAGGAGCCAAGTAGAACAGGTTTTGCCAAGTCTGGTTGCCACTGAAGTCTTCATTTTATCCAGTAGATACCAAAGAATCCTACCAGGTCTTGCCATGAAAATCCTGTTGCCATAAAAGTACCTTTAGAATGATTTGCTACTCTCCAGCAAAGGTCATGGGCAGGCGGAAGGAAGAGAACTAACATTTACTTAATGTCTACTTTGCGCTTTCCCATGTCCTTCCTCTTCTCTTACATCAGCCTTGTGAAAATAGGTCATGGACCTGCTTCATTATAGAAAGAATTGCATCAATGGGAAAAAGCTTTTAGAAGCCAGGGAGTTTGGGGCTTGCAATCACAGTTACATTTTAGAAAGTGTATTTCAAAAATGAAGATTAAGAAAAATTACGATAACCATACAAAAAACTCTATAAGCTGAAAGTAACAGATACACCACCAAAGAAATCCTGAATAGTGCATGAAAATTAAACCTAAGTCAGAGAGAGGATCCTGGAGAGTCCTCTGCCGATTCTTTCCAAAGTCTGAAAGTGGAAGAAGTGTTGTCTCTCCTCTGGTCACGTGGGTACTTGGTGAATAGTCCGAGCTCTCAACTGTCCACACAACTGATTGCCCCTTAGCCTCCACCACCACCCTCAGCTTCAAGGAAATGAATGCAGTAACGCCCTTCATTTACAGCACAAATGCCTTCCCATGCTCCAGTCAAGGAGACATCTGGGCTCCATGGGGCTCTGCTTCTTTGGCAGCTTGTTCTGGAGGTTCCGTAATGATGGTGGGCATAGCTACTCATTGGGGACTGTCGCTCTCTGTGGCCTAGCTTGAAGCTTCTGGAGGGTGCAGACAGTGTAGTGAAGGAGGAAGGAGACACTACTCAGTTGAATCAGCTCCATCAGTGGGTGGCAGATGTCATAGCTAGACTGCACTCTTATCCCTTAGCCTTCCTTGGTGATTTGCTCTTGTTACAGGTGTGGATTTGATCAAGAGGGACAGCTGAGATTTCAAGATTTTTGTGTCCTGGAACAAGTCCTGTGTCCTGATCAGGACAATTGGTCAGTGGGAATGAAAGTCCCTGGAAAGTATGTCAATTTCCACCAAACTTTCAGCAAGGTTGATAACTAGTTAGAACCTCAGTGATTGTGGAGAGGTTGGAATGTTGCAGGTCCAGAGCGAAATTACAATTCATCTTGTCTATCTTTACTCCCTTCACAGCCATTCTCTCTCCTCTTCTGTGTCTGGCCTAAGATTGGTGAACTAACAGATGAAACCTTAACAGAGCACTGACTTCCACCAATGTCACCAGCTAGCATCTGAAGCCAATAGCAGAGGTTCCCCTCACTTTGCCGTAACCCACTTTCCTGGTGTTTCTATCATCTTTGAAAAGTCCCTTTTCACTGTGACTCTGTTCTTACTGTGAAACTGTTAGCATCTTGGAACATGGTGATCTGGTCACCTAAATCTGTGTTCCCAGACCATGGCCACTCATTCTAACTCCAGAATAACTGTTTCTTAACCTTTTTGAGTTGACAACTGCAGTTTTGTGCTTACAACTGTATGAGTTCAATTCAAACAAACAGAAATAAAAAACTAAAATCTTTCCCCAGCTGAGCATAGTGGTACATGCCTTTAATACAGCACTCAGGAGTCAGAGGCAGGTGAATCTCTGTGAGTTTGAGACCAATGTCTGCTGTAGTGAGTTTCAGGACAGCCATATATATAATATAGTATATAGAATATAGAATATGTATAGAGAATGAATATATATACACAAAAAAGCAAAAACACAAACAAACATAAAAACAAAAAAGCAAAACAAAACCTGTCCCCAACTCTCTTGCTTTCTCTGCCTTCCAGCTAATATGATTAAATGGGGCAGAACTGATCAGCAGGGACACCAATAACATCTTGAAAATTTACTCTTAACTGGTTAGAAAATCTAGTGACTCCAAAGAAAACAGGCTCATTTATCACATCCCCAGAATGCAGCTTGAGGACAGGGCAGAGAGCAGAGAAAGACAGATGAGGGAAAACCTCACACATAGTGGGAGCAGAGACTCTCTGCTTTTATGTCGTGGCAATTAATTTACTTTGTCTTTGGTAAATGACAACAGAGGCAGGACATCTCTGAAGTGGAAAAAGGAAGGACACCGTGGAGCCCGGGCAGGGCAGGTGCAGTTTTGCAAAGGGTCCCCTACACATCCCAGAGGAGCCTGAATGTGGGACACTATCTCTTCTTTCCTGTGGCCCCATGTGTTTCACAGCCCATCTGGGAGCCCTAGGCATGGATCACTGAAGGACATGGGGCAATCCTTATTGATAGCTAGCCTTCATTGTCAACCTGATCGGACATGGAGTCAACTAAGAGATACGCTACTGGGCACACTGGTGAGGCCACTTCCAGGGAGGATGGGGAAGGACACGCTTCCAGAGTGGGAAGCACCATCTGGTGACCCAGGGGAAAGAGGTCCGAGGAGAGAGCTGTGCTCTGTTTGCCTGCCTTAGCTCCTGTTGGTGACAGCATCTTCCCATTCTTTCTGCTCTGGCTGCCATCTTTTACTAAGACCAGAACCCAGCTTCTTCAGTGTTCCAACATGGACTGATGACCACCGATTCTTCAAGAATCCTACATGTCTTTGGGGTCGGACTGAGACTTCAGAGCATCCGGTCTCAAAGACCAAGCAACTGCTGAGCTCTCTGTCTGCATCCTGGGGAAGCCGAGCATTGGGCAGCCTAGCTTGTATCCTGTAAGCGGATCTAATAGATCCCCTTTAATAATACATATTCATCCTATTGATTCAATTCATCTAGAGAATTTTAAATACTACAATTATTTTCTCTCTAACTACCATTTTCCCTACCCTGTTGCTGCACTGTTCTCCACACTTCTGAGAAAAAAACAAAGAGGCATTCACTTGTGTGTGTGTCCCAATCTTTCTTTTAAAAATTTTTATCCTTTTTCTTTAATTCTCTGAAAATTTCATACTTGCATATAATCCATCTTGATCCCTTTCCTCTGTATGCCTTCTTGCTCTGGTCCCTCTCTGGCCACACTGGCTTCTTTTGTCCATAACACACTAGGACAGCTAGCTTTAACTGCAAACTTGACTCCTGAGAAGATTGTTTCAAAGCAGAACTGCTGATATTAGCTTGGCCTGTGGGCATGTATGTGGGGAACGGTCTTAAATAAGCTAATTGATGTAAACCGTTCCTGAACCTGGAAGCTTCACTTTGTGACAAGAGATGTCGGCTGGGGCTCTGTCTCCTGTTATTGGGTGATTCCTCTTCACTTCCACATAGGTATATTCTTTGGGAAGCTTCTATTGTATTAGTTTTCCATATGACCCCTCCACTGGCTCTGAGTTTTAGCTGTTCCTCTGCATATCACTTCCCTCACTCCCTTCTTCCCTCCCCCTTGATGCTTGCCTTACAGACTTCTACCTCCTCCAACTCCTCCTTTCCGAGGAGATCTATCTCCCCACCTCCTCTCCACTCTCCTAATCTACACATAACTTCTGTGGTTATATGGATGGTTCTTATATCGAAGACTTAACAGCTAATGTCCATATATACTCGAATACACACATATTTTCCTTTTAGGTCTGTGTTATCTCTCCCAGACTGAATTTTTTTTCTAGCTCCAACCATTTGCCTTCGAATTTCATGATTTCACTATTTTCATGGCCGAGTAATGCTCCATTATGTAACTGTACCACATGTTCTTTATCTATTCACCCAATGGTGGACATCTCGTTTGCTTCCATTTCTGTTGTGAATAGTGCAGCAATGAACATGGCTGAGCAAGTGTCTCTGTGGTAGGATGAAGCATCTTTTGGGTATATGCCCAAGAGCAGTATAGCTGGATAGTTTTTTTTCATTTTTATATACTTTTGTTATTGTTTTTATTGATGTATATTTTTCTCCACTCCCCTCTCTCCCTCTCCCCCCTCCCCTTTTACCCTCTCCCATGGTCCCCATGCTCCCAATTTACTCAGGAGATCTTGTCTTTTTCTATTTTCCATGAACATTAGATCCATGTATGCCTCTCTATGGTTCTCATTGTTGTCTAGGTTCTCTGGTATTGTGAATTGTAGGCTGGCTTTTCTTTGCTTTACGTCTAAAAACCACTTATGAGTGAGTACATGTGATAATTGTCTTTCTCAGTCTGGGTTAACTCATACAATATGATGTTTTCTAGATCCATCCATTTGCCTGCAAATTCCAAGATGTCATTATTTTTTTCTGCTGTGTAGTACTCCATTGTGTAAATGTACCACATTTTCCTTATCCATTCTGTGGTTGAGGGGCATTTAGGTTGTTTCCAGGTTCTGGCTATGGCACACAATGCTGCTATAAACATAGTTGAGCACATGTCCTTGTGGTACAATTGAGTATAGCTGGATCTTGAGATTTATCTATTCCCAGCTTCCTAAGGAACCACCACACTGATTTCCATAGTGGCTAAACAAATTGCAGGCCCACCAGCAATTCATGAATGCTCCTCTTACTTTACATCTTCACCAATATGAACTGTCATTTTTAAAAAATGGATCTTAGCCATTCTGAGTGGTTTAAGATGAAATCTCAAAGTAGCTTTGATTTATATTTCCCTCATGACTAAGGATGTTGAACATTTCTGTGATTCTCAGCTGAAAGACCCCTGGAGTTGGGAGATTCTCACACAAGTCTCGGGATAACACGACCCCCCAAGAACTCACGAGAGACTGTTCTTGCTTCAATCACATGAGATTTATTGATAGGAACCAGCGTGCTGGGGCCAAGACTCATATCCCACACAGGGGAGGAGTTCGACCCTGAGTAGCTGGGAGAGGGGGTATTTAAGGGAAGAAACGAAACCACCACCCAAAGGGGGTGGGGAGGGCATCATTGGAAAATTCCAAAAATACCAGTGATAATCACAAGGGGGTAACTCCCCATTTCTCAAGATTGTTCTCAAGATTATAATCTAACTTTATGGTCAGTCAGTTCCTGGAACAGAGTCACAGAACTGGATAACCTAGATTTTTGGCTCTACTCTTCCTGCTAGGGGGTCTGGGTTTATCCTGGTCTTTCACAGCCACGTGATTTTCATCTTGTGAGCATGTATGTAAGTGTGTATGTATGTGTAGATATGTATATGACTGTGTATGTGGGAGAGCGTGGACGTGCACGTGTTTGTGTATATATGTGTGTGGGCCAGAGTTGATGCTGAGTTCTTTCCCTGTCACCCTCCTCCTTATTTCCTGAGACAGGTCTCTCAGTGAGCCCAGAGCTCACTGACTTGGTTGGCCAGTGAGCCCCAGGGATCCTCTTGTCTCTGCTTCTCCAATGCTGGGGTTACAGCACTGTGCCCATCTTTTTTTGTGGGTTCTGGGGACTGAGTATAAATCCCAATGCTGGAAGTCAAGTATTCTACCAACTGAGCCATCCCCCAGCCCCATAGTTGGAGTGTTAGAGAGAGTTTCATTGCCTTGAGCAGTGAGGTCACACTGGCCTTTTTATGGAGTGAGCATTCTTTCTCAGAGTCTGGGAGGACGCTGTCTTTGATTGGCGTTTAAGTTCTCCCCTATTGTAGCCTCCCAATCTAGGCTGTCACTTCCTCTCCCTTGCCCTCCACAATCTACCCCATCCTGCAGTGCTATCTGAGTTTTTTCTCCTAGCTATGATAAAATATCTTGACAAAAGCAACGTAAGCCAGATGGGCTTTGTTTTTGCCGCAGTTCAAGGCTATCCCATCCTGGTGGGGCAGTGAAAGCTGCAGTAGCTGATCGCATTGAAACCACTTCACAGAACAGAGGTGGGGCTGCTGCATTGGTCTTTCTCCATCCCTGCAGTCCAGGGTCCCAGTCAGGGAATGCTGCCACAGGAATGCAACCAAGATATGGCCCCACCCCAGGCATGGTCTGAGGAGGCCCGTCTTCCAGATGAGTCTAGATTCTGCCAAATGAACAACACCGCAGGTAAGAGCAGGTAAGAAGTGTTATGCCTAAATCTGCGAAGTCCCCCAAAAGCCAACAAGGAGACCGAGTCCCGTATGTAAAAGCAAAGAGCCTTTATTTTATGCAAGTTTGCAAACTCGGTCTCTCCGCATGTCCAACGTATTGGAATAAACGGAGAGCCCTGAGCTCAGTTAGAATAGGGTTTTATAGTAGTAAAGGTGGGGGTGAAGGGTTTCTGAGATTCAGGACCCCTGATTGGCTGACATTTGTCTATGGGTGTCCTGGTGAGTGTGTGCTGACAGGTTGTCCTATCTACGGTGGTTGGAATGTTAGGCATTTCCTTTGGATGGGTCTGTTTTTGGATGGTGCTCAAGTAATCTCAGCTTGTGGTTCTTCCTGCAACCAGGTATTGCTTCAGGGTAAACTACTGAGACTCAGGCCTCTTATTAAATTTATCGATGGCTGAGTCCTACTCTGACAGGTGATAATGGTTGGATGTAAAGAATTCCCTTTGGGTAATCTGTTCATTATGGCTGGCTCCTATATGAAGCAGGTGCTCTGTCCCTTGGGGATCCCCCCACCCCTGCCCTGGTCTTTGTCAATGTGGCCTTTGCAGGCAGCCACTGATCTATCTGCTGCTGAGGTTTTTGACAGCAGTTTGTCCTGGGTCCCTCTCCTCCCTCCTCTCCCTGCTGTACTGAAGTAGGTTTGAGGACAGTGTGAGGAAAGCCTTTGGGGACCTGTGGGGAGGTAGCTGTTCTCTCCACGCTGCTCCAATGCCTCTGGAGCACTGCGCCTTCTGGGCTTCCCTCCTTTGTGACTTAGCCTGGTAAAGTGCAGACGAACTGAGTTTACAGATCCGCTCCATCAATATGTATTGACTCCGTGCCCAGCTCTGTGCTCCATGCTGGGAGGGACACAAAGGAAAGCTAACTGTTGCCACCCAAGGAAGCATAGCCCGCTCAGCAGGGGCATGAGATTAGTGTGTGCTGGGACTCAGGCACAGAGAACAGGAATCGATTCAGAGCTGCAAACGAATGGATAACAGCATTGATGATTCTGAGAAAATTCTGCAGAGAGGTGTGCAGGGACCACAGAAACCTGGCTGGAGGAGAGGTGTTGGGTTCAAGCCAGGTCTTGTGACTGATGGAAAGGATTTGGGCATAATGGAGAGGAAGAAGGGCCTTCCAACAGGGAAGGGGAGGGTGGAGAGAATGATCCTGCAGAGTACTGGCCAGGAGGACAGTGATGGGTAGGAACAGGCCAGTGGACAGAGGTCAGTTTGACCCGGTGGAAGTTGTTCTTCACAATGGCTTGGCAGTAAAGATGATTTCATTTGAAAATGGGTCATCATCATCATCATTATTTGCAAGTTTTGGTAGCATTTGAACACAATTAGGATAAATTGTAACAATTTATCTGTCCTTGAGATTTTTTTGACAGCTTTTATTTTCAAATTTTATTTTCTCTTGCATTTGTTTCTATGTATGTATTTAAAGTAAAATTTATATGTGCATGTTTATGAGTGAGTGAATGTGTGTATGTGCATGAGAGAGAGAGAGAGAGAGAGAGAGAGAGAGAGAGAGAGAGAGAGAGAGAGAGAAGAATGGGTATATGGGTCAGAGGTCAACCTCAGGTGGTACACTCTTCAGGCCCCATCCATGTTGTTTTGGATGCAGGGTTTCTCACCGGCCTGTAGTAGCTCCATATTAGACTGGCTAGCCAGTGAGCTCCAGGAATCCACCTGCCTCTACCTCACCAGTACTGTGGTTAGAAGCATACATCACCATGCCTGGCTTTTTTATGTGGTTTCTAGGGTTTGTACTCAGACCCCTGTTCTTGTGTTGTAAGCAGTTTACTGATTGCGTTCTCTCTCCAGGTCTCAAGGGGGAATTTCTACTGTTTATTTATGCATCTGCGCTCCTCATGACAGGATGACCTGTCTCAGAGATTCGTGGGAAGCATTGATTAGACCCAGTGGCTTGGAATTTTCTAGATAAGAGAAGGTCTGATGGAGTCTAAGGAACATCAGTGATTGCCTCAGAGTGGGCGGCAATGTCTATAATTTCACAGGAATGGGTGTATTCACGAAAGGAAAAATTCAGTAACAACCAGAACCCAAAACAGCAGAAGAAAATTCTGGGGAAATTTTCAGCATTTCGATGTTCTTGTCTTAAGGTTTTGAATTCATTTGAAGCCGATTAGGTCTGCTCTGCTGCACTGGGCACACTGGCAGTTTTGTCTACCGTTTGAAGGATTTAAAGCTTGCATTCTGGCCAGCCTGCTGCCAGCCAAGACTCTGGTCCTGATGGACAGCTGGAGGGAGCAGCCAGGCCTGGGCAAAGCAGGCGGCGACTTCCCTCATGTTATCTGAAAGGTGTGGAGCTTTTTCTGTTCAGTCTCTGCAGGGCTCAAACCTTGCCTGCTTGAGACGCCTGCATTAGAATCACCGGGGAATTTTTCAAATTGATGAGATTCAGATCCATTAGTATTCTAGGCATAACTTTCCTTGAAGCTGCCTAGAGCTCGTTTAAAGAGCCTAGATGGTTCCAGGTTCAGCGAAAGACTATTAAAAAACAAACTGAAGAAAGATAGAGGAAGACCTGATGCTGGCCTTTGTTTTCCATATAAATGTTCACCCCACAAGCATGAACACAAATATGTACACACATATAAACACAGACATAGAACATACACATGCACACCCATGACACGAATATGTACATACACAATAATAAACATGAATATGTATGCATACACACTATACACTATGAACATGAATACGTACACACATACCCATGAGCATAAATGTGCCCCCCTACACTCATGAACATGAATATGTACACACACACACACACACACACACACACACACACACACACACACAGGCACAGAGTGACCTGGAGGATTCTGATGTGCAGTCAGGGATGAGAATCACTGTGACATTGTCTTCCTTCCTGGTCTTTCACTTTCTCCATTGGATCAAACCATGCTGCATTTGGGAAGGCATGTGCTGCAGAGATCTTTACATAGAATTTTCTAGAAGCTAGCCCAACATGCAGGTCCCGGGGTCCTACTCTCCAGTAACTTTATCACAGCCTATGGGTATCCGACCCAAGAATCTGAACTTTTGGTCAGCTCCTTAGTAATTCTCCGGTACTGTCTTTGACAGCCTGAGAGCCAAGTCTTGTCTTTTCGTAAAGCGTGTCTATGCACATGCATATGTGTGTGAGTGTGTACAGGCAAGTGTGTCTATGCACATGCATATGTGTGTATGAGTGTGTACAGGCAAGAGAAAGACTTTGTGTCAGTCTTCGGAAGGCCCTCCACCTCCTCTGGGGTGGTGTTTCTCATTGGTCTAGAACTCCCTCCCCAGCTAGGCCAGATTGGTCAGTGAGCCCCAGGGATGCTCCTGTCTTCTCCTCTCCAGTGCTGGGATTACAAGTGCAAGCAACCTTGCCAGACACTGTTGCATGTGCTCTGAATGTTGACTCTCAGGTCCTCACAGTCTCTTATGCCATCAACAGATGCTGCGGGAGCTCCTTCTGCTCCTTCAGCCAATAGCCTTTAAGATGCCAGCCCACTTGGGCGTGGTCTCTTTCACTTTAAAAAGCAGCGGTAGCCCTGCTCTCCTCCCCTTGCTTCCGGCTCTGCTTCCAGCTACTAGACTCCCTTCCTGGTCGCTCAGAGGGCTGTTGTCTAGGACGGTGATCTGTAAGTTTTTCCCTTTAAATAAATAACCCTTTTATTAATCATAATCCCAAACTGGTGTGGGATTGTTTTGTGACTTATGCCTTCATCTGGTACCCAACGTGGGGCTCGAACCCACGACCCTGAGATTAAGAGTCTCATGCTCTACCGACTGAGCTTCCAGCCCCATAGTCTCTCCAGTTAGCTGGTTTCTCCCTTTCACTTTTACTCCATTTCTATACTAGTGTTGCAGTCCTTTCTTTATTTTAAAGAATTTTGTCTTTTCCTTATTACTGTTTATGTGTACAGGTGTGTGTGGTGGCTGTGGAGGCCAGAAGAGGCTTTGGAGTCCCTGGATCTGGAGTTGAAGGGATTCGTGAGCTGCCCTGATTTGGGGGCTGGGAACCAAACATGCCCTCTGCAACAGCAGCAGTGCTTTTAACTGCTGAGCCATCTCTCCAGCCCAGGGACCTAGCATTTCTAAAGCCCAGTTTACACTGGGCACCAACCTTTCTGCTAGAAGCAGGGTATAAAATGTGATATAGACTGTGTATATTGGTGTGGTGGTCTGAATGGGAACAGCCCCCATAGGCTCATAGATTTGAATGCTTAGGCACTAGGGAGTGGCACTGCTTGACAGGGATTAGGAGGTGTGGCCTTATTGGAGTGGGTGTGGCCCTGTTGGAGGAAGTGTGTCACTGGGGGGGGGTGGGCTTTGGCATCCCAGTGGCACTCTCTCTCTTGCTGCTTGCAGATCTGGATGAGGAGCTCTTAGCTACCACTCCAGTGACACGTCTGCCTGCATGCTGCCATGCTTCCCACCGTGATGACAATGGACTAAATCTCTGAGCCTGTAAGCCAGCCCCAACTAAATGCTTCCCTTTACACGTGTTGCTGTAGTCATGGTGTCTTTTCACAGCAATAGAACACCGACTAAAGCAATCAGGTAGAAAGGTAAGCTTTTTTTTTTTTTTACATTAATGGACTTTTTTTATAATTGAAGTTGTTACAGGTTTATATATTCTCAATATAAAGGTACCACTGGGATAGAGGAGTGCTCAGTGGTAAAGTCCTCTCCTAGCATGAACAAAGCCCCAGGTCCAATCACCAACAGCTGGGGGAAGACAAGCAAAACAAAACCCATATTCAGGGTGTGGCAGAATAGTCTATGATCCTAACGTCTGGGGAGAGGAGCTGGGAGGATCAGGACTCAAGGCCATTGTTAGTTACTCAGTGAGTTCAAGGACAGGCTGGTCTATGTGGGACCCTTCCTTAAAAACAAATGAGTGAACAAACAAACAAGTCATATGTGCCTACAAACTTTGAAAACCCAGAAAAGAAGAAATTGGACCAATAAAAATCCCTGATCGTCCCACAGTGTAAAGGTAACTCTTGATAACTGAATGCATTCCCTTTTGCTTCTCTTTTCTCAATGACCAATAAAAATCCCTGATCGTCCCACAGTGTAAAGGTAACTCTTGATAACTGAATGCATTCCCTTTTGCTTGTCTTTTCTCAATGCACAGAACTTTAAAAAGCCTTTGCAATCACACTGTTGTGGAAATTAGATATTGCAGGGTTTGTTTTCGCAGGTGGACTGAGTTATTGGATTCCATTTAGCAAGGGGACCTGTGGACTTTGGCTGTTGTGTTGGGGCTGTTTCCTTCTTAGGAGGGCAGGGAGCTGCCCATGCTTCAGTTCCCATTAATTATTGGAAGCTGGGGTGGGGACGAGAGGCTTCAGTGCGAAGACCCCCATGTCACTGCAGTTAACGAGAAGAAGCCAGGCAGGTAAAGCTAATGGTTTATTCCATGGCTCCAGATCCATGTTTGTTAAAATTGTTACTTGTTCACTTAATCTAAAAAATCATATTGGTCATGGGAAATTGGCTTTGCTAGCTTAAGATGTAAAATGACCTCACTTGCTGTGAGTTAATTTAAATCATTGATATATACATTTAACAATAGAACTCCCTCTGTGTGAGTGTGCATTCCCAGAACTCAGATGTTCAGTGACATATTCACAGAGGCAAGGTAACTGGAAAAAATCCCCACAGTGACAAATGACAAACTGACAGGCTTTATTACTTGCTCATGTTATATGACCACAGTGGCTTGCCAGAGGGCCTCTGATATTCCTCTTTCCTTGGGACCTGTTTGCTAGAGCTGAAGACGAAAGTTGGAGAAACGCCCTGGATATCAAATACTGATATATATGTATATGTATACACACACACACACACATACACACATTTTACAGCCCTGCCACTCTTGAGGGGCAGGTTTTAATCCCCACTGCACTTGGGAGTGGAGGCTAAACCCCAAGGCAGTGAGTACTGTTTGCTGCACTCAGTCACCGGTCTCTAGCAGACCCAGGCCTCACACAGGTCAAGCCTTGTTCTGCAGCTACAGTTCATTCACCACCATTCCTTTGTTTTATTTCTAAGGAAATTGCTGAGGTGTTTTAAATGCACACGTGTGTAAATGCAAATGTATGCATGTGTGCGGGTACATGCGGATGCCAGAGAATAAGTTGGCATGCTATTCTCAGGAATAACACCCACCTCCTTTGAAACAGGGCCTCTCACTGTCCTGGAACTCACCAATTAGTTTAGGCTGCCTGGGCAGCGAGCCGCAGGATGAGCCTGTCTCTGCCTCCCCAGTGCTGGGACTGTAAGCACTATTGCTGTGCCTGGGGTTTTCACAAGCGTTCTTGGTGCCGGTATCAGATTCAGCCCTCATGCTCGGGCGGCAAGTGCTTTATGACTGAGCGAGCTTCTCAGTCCTGCTAGGTGTTTTAAACCTCGCTCTCTCTCTGATCACAGTCACACCAGATGTCAGTATCTTTCCATGTAATTACGAATGTTACTTTATCAAAAATCATGAGGAAACCTCGAATAAGAAAGGAGACCTGAGGTAAGGGTGCTTACTGCTGTTAGGCAAAACCACACCATTTTATAAAGCTCCCTCATTTTGGTTAAATTTGTTTTCCAGAAGTAAAGCAACTGTTTGTCTAGCCTCTTGCCCTCCCCACCTTCCTAGCTGCTCAGAGACAGCTTAACTGAAGCAGGGACTGTGGGTCGCTCATCAGTCCTGTGGTATGGAGTCCCCCCTTTCTTCTTAGACATAAAGGGACCACAGGCTCTCTTCCAGTGTGGGCCTGAACTCTCCTAGAGTCTCCACCATGTTGTCTGTCTGTCTGTCTGTCCGTGATGCTAATAACTCTTCAGATGATTATCTTGCCCCGGAGGACATTCGTTTGTGGGAGGAGGGGACCCCCCTTGAGCTCTAAACCCGAGACCTTTCAGTTAGAACCGTGTGGTTCAGGCTTTGGTAGCTGGAAGCGGCCTTCAGGTCACGGTTTAGTCAGGGAGGTAATGAACAAGTAGATTCTCCTTGGTGGTTCCCAGCCTTTTCGTTCTCTTGGATGTTTTTGGCTTTTTCTTTATCATCTAACTGTCCTAGTCCTGGCCTGGGAAAAGTAATTGATTTCCTGAGAAAATGGTCACATAACAGTCTCATTCATCCATGAAATCTGTGAGAGTTGAAAGCAGAACGGTGTGATAATCGAGTGCCATTGGCCTGGGGAAGGGAAGTTGACCTGTTGGGAGTGAAGTTTGTTTGGAGACAGGGACTTGAGACACGCGCACACGCGATCAGGTCTACTGGCGGGATGGAGAGCTTCGGGCAGAAACTAGCACAAACGTAGACGAGGCTTCCCTTTCAAACCCACGGAGGAGCTTCATTAAGGGCCAGGAGATGGCTCAGCAGTTCTGAACACTTGTTGCTCTTGCAGAAGACCTGAGTTTGGTACTAGTACTCACATGAACAGGGAGAAACGTGGACAAGTTTTAAAAGGCCTAGCAGGGTTGAGGAAGGAGCACAACCTTCTCTAACTCCTTCCCAGGGCATCTGACGCCCTCTTCTGGCCTTTGCTTGCAGTGCATCCATGAGCTGAGAAGCTCACTCAGTCATAAAGCACTTGCCGCCAAGCATGAGGGCTGAATCTGATACCGGCACCAAGAACGCTTGTGAAAACCCCAGGCACAGCAATAGTGCTTACAGTCCCAGCACTGGGGAGGCAGAGACAGGCTCATCCTGCGGCTCGCTGCCCAGGCAGCCTAAACTAATTGGTGAGTTCCAGGACAGTGAGAGGCCCTGTTTCAAAGGAGGTGGGTGTTATTCCTGACAATAGCATGCCAAGTTATTCTCTGGCATGTTATTCCCACATGTGCATAATATTTTTCTTTTAAAAAGTGGGAATAAGAGAGAAAGAGAAAGAGAGTTCCTACAGGAAGGACTGTGGTGCTGGTGGGAGGCAGAGGAACTTCTTTAGAGAAGTGCCCCAGGGCGGCCTTTGTTGGGTTCACGGGGTTGCGCAAAGATGGGGACAGACCACCAAAGTCTAGTAAACTAGAAGCAAAGTTTATTCCAGGAAAAAATAAAAAATTAAAAAAAAATATCTATGGGGCACAAAAAAGCTGAGACCACAGCCTGAGTTCGGGCTTGTAAGGCTGTGGCAAATGACAGCTTTTGAACCCTCCCTTTTTATAGTAACGATTAGGCAATAATGGAGGAATTTTTACTCTCTTGAGCCGAAACTTAGACACAAATTGCCCTTCTTTGCAATTTTCATTAACAGGGTTTTTCCTGTTAAACTAGTGTTTGTATTTAGCCCATTGTTTCTCTCTGGTACTTGTTGATTTTGTTTATGGGACAATATAAAACCAAAAAGTCAAAAGTCACATACATCCCATCATTTAAGAGTTAACTTAGCTCACATCAATTGCTGGTCATGAGTGGTCAGGGGGGTTATCTTAGGGGCTAACTCTCAGTTTGCAGAGCTGACCCTCAGTTTGCAGAGGGCTGCTTCAGCCTTGTAAACAGAGCAGCCAGTTGTAAAGCAGAACAACCCACTGTTAAATACTTAATCCTTAAGCTGCTGACAGTGTGCTCTCATTTTCCTAGGCTTACAACTTTATATTTCTTTATTTCTACATCCTTATTTCTGGAATATACATTTTTATATTCTTATTCTTGGACTCTTCAGCCTTCAGAGAAAATCCCTAAACAAAGGAAATTCCCAACTTTTTAATCTTTCATGGGGAGGTAGAAAGTTTAGCATCATGTGATTTAGTTCAGCATAACATACTTGACAAAGAGAATGGAAGAGCCAGGTATCATATACTTAGAACTGTCGAGTCACGGCAGTGTTTCTTAACTGTGAGCCATAGTTAGTGCTTCCATTGCTGTGCTGAAGTGCTGTGACCAAAAGCAAGGTGGGGAGGAAAGGGTTCATTTGATTTATTCTTCCACATCATAGTGCATCATCAGAGGAAGTCTGCACAGGAACTCAAGCAAAGCAGGAACCTGGATGCAGGAACTGATGCAGAGGCCATGGAGGGATGCTGCTTACTGCCTTGTTCTGCTCAGGACCAGCAGCCCAGAGGTGGTCCCACCTGCAATGGGCTGGGCCCTTCTACAGTAATCACTGAGAAAACACCTTACAGGCTTTACCTACAGCCTGATCTTATGGAGGTATTTTCTCAATTGAGGCTTCTTCTCCAGTGACTCTAGCTTGTGTTAACTTGACATCAAACTAGCCAGTGCTCTCTCTCTACAGGGAGGTGTGACCTGAGTTTATCACCTGTGCAATCTGGCTCCTTAGAGTGGCGGGTTTCTTAAAGGGCAGGTCTAACAGTCACCAGCAGCTGGGAGGCAGAAAGGATTGAACTGGCTGGTCAACAGGTGCTAGGACGCAGTACAACTGGGGAAGTGAGTTTGGCGGTTCTGTCGCATAGTAGGCGACTACAGCTGGACATGGTGTATTTGTGTTTGTGGAATGTGAAGGAGGGCTTGGGAATGTTTTACTACACTGAAATGACCATTAGGGGAGATGGCTGCGCTCACTCTGATTTGAACACTGCATAATGTACTCATGCATGAAAACATTATATGGCACCCTGCAGTGCTCTAGCTGTTCTCTTCCAAGCATAGCATGGTCATCCCATTGTCATTTAGGAGTAAAAGATTTGTTGGCCTTGTAGCCAGTGACAACTAATTGAGCAGAACAGTACAGCGATGACTAGGTTCATGGTAATGGTGATGGAGCTCTTGACACTCTCTAATGGAAGGAGGGAGGGGAGGGTCCCAGGACCCTCACCAAAGTTCTTGCTCCCTCTGGTCTTCCCCCAGCTTCAAGCGATCTTGGGAGTATGTAGGAATAATATGTAGGGCGTAGGATGCAGAAAACGCCCTACATGCATTTTCTCAGTGAGTATGTAGGAAGTAGAAGGATAATTGAAAGTGGGATTTATGATGCAGTTGCTGTGAAGTTGGGACTTTGAAATGTTGAGGCTGTTTTGTGCCTGTAAGTAGCCCTTCACACATGCTCTGTAAACAAGCCCAATAAAGCCATGAGTCTGCAAGTTGGATTTTGGTGAAACGGTTATGGTCTGTCACCATTGTCCCATCTGGGGTGAGTAGATTTTTGGTCTTATTATCCTAGCAAAAATGAACGCAACACATCCCATCCTTGTTATGCTGGCTAGTTTCATGTCAGCTTAATGTAAGCTTGAGCCATTTTGGAAGAGGAAGACTCAAATGAGAAAAAGCCTCTACCAGGCTGGCCTTTAAGCAAGCCTATGATGCATTTCTGTGATTGAAGGTTGATGTGAACTGAAGGAGAGCCCAGTTCACTGTGGATGATGCCATTCCTGGGCTGGTGGTTCTGGGTTCTATAAGAAATCAAGCTGAGCACGTCAGTAAGCAGCACCTCTCCATGGCTCCTGAATCAGCTCCTGCCTTAAATTCCTGCTCTCAGTTCCCTCAGAGACAGAGTGTGACCTGAGAGCTGTAGGTGAACCCCTTTCTCTCCAAGTTATTTTGGTCATGCTGTTTCAACACAGCAATAGAAACCCTAACAAAGACACCTGTGTGCAATTTTATGTGTCACTTTAAAAATAAAATAAAAGAGAATCCCACAATCATTCTATGCCTGAATATCTTGTCTACAGGACCTGGTAACCCTGCTAGCTGATGGCATGAAGCCCGAGGGGCAGCTTTACCTCTGTAGTCAGATTCATAGGTGTCCAGGGGGCTCTCATTAGGTATCAGCCCATTACCCTTTCCACGGACCTAGTTACCACTGTGAAATAAAGAATCACTGTGGCTCTCAGGAAATTAACAGTTTTAGGAACATCTGAAAATCCAAAATGCACTACACTTAAGACTCAAGAAGCAAATGAAACTTACAAAGCTCAGGAAATAAACAAACCCCAGAAATCTCAGGAAACTCCTGACAGAAGATTCACAAGGCGCCTTCCCTAAGCTCTCTGAGCAGCTCCAGTTGCTGGAGTAAAGAGACATTCTGAGTAGCTGAGCTGCCCATAAATGGTGATGCAACTGCCTTCCCATGTCCATGCTCTTGTAGACAATGCCATGCTATACTCCTAAGCTAGACTTGGGTGGAATTGTGTCTTAGGTCTGCTATGGGTGCCTTGCTTCGTCTGAATACACATTTGTTCACATATGCCCAGAAAATGTCACTAAGTGCAGACCTGCCCAAGCAGGAATTCTGAAGGCAGGACTTATAGGGATGTCCAGATCAGTGTTTCAGGTGATTCTGGTGCAGGCTCACAATGTGTAAAAGGAAGAGGTCATCTTCAGGTTCAGCCAGAGAAGCAGAGGATGGAGACCTGGCAGCTGCTCTTTCTTTCACTGGCATGTGAAATGTCACTGTGGAAGACATGTCAATGAATCAGTGTGGAGGAGAAGCTCGGTCTTGGGTAAAGTTTTCACTCTGTATTGCGTGCATCCATATCTATATCATATACACAGTAAATTACATTTTATATAACTTACCATATGTTAGAATAACATACAATGCACATTACATATTATAGCTACACAAGCACACATATTCATACACATATGTATCCAGATGTGTTGGCTGATATTCATTGTCACCTTGGAAGGATCTAGAACCACTGAACAGACAAGCCTCTGGATATGTCTGTGGAGAATTTTTTATAATTTTATTTTATTTTTTTATTGATTTTATTGAGCTCTACATTTTTCTCTGCTCCCCTCCCTGCTTCAGCCCTCCCCTTCTACCCTCTCCCATGGTCCCCATGCTCCCAGTTTACTCAGGAGATCTTGTCTTTTTCTACTTCCCAAGTAGATTAGATCCATGTATGTCTCTCTAAGGTCCTCATTGTTGCCTAGGTTCTCTGGGATTGAGATTTAGTTGCAGTGGAAAAACACACCTTAGCCGTTGGTGGCACCGTTCCCCAGGCTGAGGTCCCAGACGGGGTGAAAAGGAGAATAAAGCCGGGAAGCAGCATCTTTCTGCCTCTACTGCTGACTGCAGGGGCGGTGTAGCTGCTGCTTGAGCTCCGGCCACCACGACCCTGCCCGCTGTGATGGACGCACCCTCGGACTCTCAGCCAAACAACCCTTCCTTCCTTACATCATTGTGGTCGGGTATTTGATCATCACAATGAGAAAAGCAGCGGCAGGTGTATGTGTAGATGCATGTGTGCTGCACAGAGTTATTCTATAGACCCGTGTATGTGCTGTGGGTGTACATGTGCCACGTAGAGTTATTCTATAGACCTGTGTATGTGCTGTGGATGTACATGTGCCACAAAGAGTTATTCTATAGACCTGTGTATGTGTTATGGATACACATGTGCCATATAGAGTTATTCTATAGACATGTGTATGTGCTGTGGATGTACATGTGCCACATAGAGTTATTCTATAGACCTGTGTATGTGTTATGGATGTACATGTGCCATGTAGAGTTATTCTATAGACCTGTATATGTGTTATGGATGTACATGTGCCACGTAGAGTTATTCTATAGACCTGTGTATGTGCTGTGGATGTACATGTGCCACATAGAGTTATTCTATAGACCTGTGTGTGTGTTATGGATGTACATGTGCCATGTAGAGTTATTCTATAGACCTGTGTGTGTGCTGTGGGTGTACATGTGCCATGTAGAGTTATTCTATAGACCCGTGTGTGTGTTATGGATGTACATGTGCCATGTAGAGTTATTCTATAGACCTGTGTATGTGCTGTGGGTGTACATGTGCCATGTAGAGTTATTCTATAGGTCCATGTATAAGCTTAGGTAAAGACTTTCCTTGACTAAATTTCAGCCAGGCTCCTATGTCAATTAGCCCTGACATTGCCCTTTGTCCTTGGCCTGTCTAGTCAAGTTTTAGCATGGGCATTGCTGGAACAGTTATTTGAGAAGCCTCTTTCATGGCTATCTGACCTCTCTAGCCTGTCTTCAACAAGAATTCTGTGCAGTTGCTTTGGCCAGAGTGCCTGTTGCCCTGGCATTTCCTATTAGTGGCGCTCTACCTACAGGCCCCTGTCCTGCGGCTTACTATGAATCTCTGCTTCGCCTTGTTGTGTTTGGAGTAGGGCCCAGGTTCCCTTTCCCATAGAGAAACTCCAGGGCTGTAATCTTTTCTTGAATAAGGTCTTCCTATCTTTAAAAACCATAAATTAAATGTGTGTGTGTGTGTGTAGTCACGGTCTTCCAATACTAAAACTAAACATATGTGTATTTTCTTGGTTTTTAATTTGTATTTGTTTTATTCTCAGCAGAGTTAAATACTTTCCTACGTTTATTAATTAATTATAATTCCCATTCTACACTGCTCACATTTTTGATTTTTATCAGCTTTTATCAATTTAATATTGAATTAATCAACCATTCATACTTCATTTTTTCCATATGTGTTCTCAGTAGGCAACGCTCAGTTTTCTTTTCTGAGATCAGCCCTTCCTTTCTTTTTGTGTACTTATCACACAGCTACTTCTGTTTTCACGTGGCTGATACCTCCTTAAATATTTACTGATTTAATCTATTTAATTTTCAGATTCTCTACCTTCCTGGCTTTTATTGTGACAGGTGAGTAAAATCTTGGAAACACGTAACCACACAGCATAGTAAGTGGCTCTTAGTGTAAGGAATTTCTTCGGAAAGTCAATACCGTGGGATGCAAATGAAGTCTTCCAGTGTGTGGGATTTGAGGGTTTGCATATTGTATTCGCTTTCACACTTAGAGCGTGCATGGAGAGCGACATGGATGTTAGAAGCATCCTGGCTGTTAGCATCTGGCTCAAATGGTGATGTTGATGCCGTCCCCTTGACATCAGACTTGGGACACTACATGCTAAGAGACTGGAACATTTGCTGGACCTCAAGGCAGAGTTCATAGCACAGCTTAGGACCACTTAAGAGTGCTCTGTGTTCATAGATTGGTGGTGTCCAGTCGTCATCGAGAGGCTTTCTTCGGCAGCAGATGCAGTGGGCGCAGAGACCCACTGCCGGACATTATGCGATGTGGAGGGAGAGTCTAAACTGGAGGTCTCCATTGGTTCCCTCCCTTGGAACCCATGGGAAGAGGGAACTCCATGGAAGAGAGGACTGAAAGACTGTAGGAGTCAGAGGGGATGGAGGACAGCAGGAGAACAGGGCCCACTGAATCAGCTGAGCAGGGCTCACATGGGCTCACAGAGACTGAAGTGGCAAGCAAGGGGCCTGCATGGTCCTGCACCAGGTTCTTTGCGAATATGTTACGGCTGTTAGCTTGGTGTTCTTGCGAGCCCCCAAACAGTGGGAGCAGATGTATCTCTGACTCTTAAGACTCCTTTCCTCCTTCTGGGTTGCTGTGTCCAGCCTAGACATGAAGGCTTTTGCCTTGTCTTCTTGTATCTTGTTTTGTCCTGGTTGGTGTGACCTTTTCTGATGAGGAAATGAGGGGGGGTGGGTGTGGGGGAGAGGGGAGTTGCGGTGGGAGCTAGGAGGAGTGGAGGGAGTGGAAATTATGGTTGGGATGTATTGTAAGAGAGAAGAATATGTTTTCAATGAAAAAAGTTCACAAAAACAAAAAACAAACAAACAACAAAAAAGATTCAAGACTGCTGTTCTGCTCTGTATTCAGCCTATTGTTTAACCTGATTTTAAGAGGACAATTTAACAAGCACCCTTACTTTCCATGTAATCAACATTTGCAACTTAGCTAATGCATTCTGTGATCTTATGCTATGTACCCTTCCGTGCCCCTGTGTATCATGAGGGGCCTGCTTGTCGTGTGTATTATGAGGGGCCTGCTTGTCGGGGTTTATGTCCCGCCTGATCCCCCCAGCTGTTTAGTCCCAGAGAAAATCACACAGAGAGTTTGCATTAGGTTTATAAACCGATTGGCCTGTTAGCACAGGCTTCTTATTAGCTCTTGTAGCTTATATTAACCCATTATTTTAGTATATGTTAGCTACATGGCTCAGTACCTTTTTCAGAAGGGCAGGTCACATCCTGCTTCTTCCGTGGTCTGGGGAGGAGTGGGGAAAGAGCTTCCTGTTTCCCAGAATTCTCCTATTCTCCTTGCTTCGCCTCTACTTCTTGTCTGGTTATCCCACCTATACATCCCGGCTAATGGCCAATCAGTGTTTATTTAAATCATGATAGACAGAATACAGACAATTCTCCCACACCACCCCTGACCTAAGAGTAACACATGCATGTTTGCATGTGTGTTGTGATAGTCATCTGTTGAAGAGTGGCCTTATAAAATGATTATCCATCATAAATGTTGCATGAAACATAAAACATACAGCTTGGTAGCATTAGTTTGTTATTTGTGTTAGCTGAAGTTGGTGACTTACTCCATTGTAAAACCTTGCTAATGATTTCTGCAGACTATCCCTCAGGATGCTTCCTGTGTTGTTAGCCTTTGTTAGTGACACAGACAGATAGACAGATTCACAAGGGACAGACAGATTCACAAGACAGCATTCGGGTAAGCACAGATTCTGAAATCTTTGCTTCTGTTATTGTTATTATTATTATCATTATTTTATTATATTTGACACAATGGTGGGGCACATGCCTTGCTGTGCTCTGGCAGCTTCTGGACATCCTTTGGGGAGAGATGGTCTCATGGACAGCCACTAGAGAAGCTTGTCTTTCTTTCTCAACAGCACTCTCTGTGTAGTACAGGACCCAGCCAGAACACAGAGTTGTGTAATGCCTGGATCCAAGAAACAGACCTCATCCCTGGGCCTGCCTCTCAGCAGCAGCTTGCTCCCTGCAGGCTGTGGAACCACCAGGAGGTGACGCTCTCCTCAGCCATCTGCTCCCTTTGTGTGGTCCCTCCTGTCTCTCCTGTGAGGGGTAGGAAATATCTCCTCCCAACTTCCCTCTGTTCCCACCCACACTATCAGCCTCCTTTGCTCTGGAAGGAGAACTGTTAAGTATTTTTCCTTAGCCGACAAATCTCTCTGCCAACACAAATAATCCCAATCAGACAGAATTAGAAGATGCCCAGGTTTAATGGATGGCAACACGCCTGGGTGGCCCCTGGGAAAACACAGAGAGGGGAACAGAGAACCAAAGGCCACAGAAAATCAAGAGACCACGTGTTCATTCTCTGGGGGGCAGTTTAAATAGCCTATGGGAGTGGTCTTGACCTTCCCTGGGGAGGGGTCACCATTTGGCGTGCTTTCTTGACCTTCCCTGGGGAGGGGTCACCATTTGGCGGGCTTTCTCGGAGGTGGAGTTTAGACTGAGGCAACTCCCAGGGGAGGGAGCTTTGAAATGGAACTTTCCCTGTCCAACATTCCAAAAATGGATGCCAGGGGTCTGGGATGAAGCCTCCCAACTAACCAATCCAGACTCTTTGTATAAAGGGGTGTCAGGGAGCTGAGGTGATGCCTTTAACCAAACATTTTAGACGTTTTTGGATAAGGATGTTAGGGGGCGCTGACTCAAGTCTGGCTACTTCCTGTGGGCATGGAGTGACATGGGAGAGGGGAGAGCTGGGAGTCGGTGGGCTCATGCTCAGCAAGAGGTGTGGTTGGAGTGGCATCCAGTTTACTGTCATCCTGGAGACCTCAGGCAGCTGTTCCTTGAGGGAGATGAGAAGGCAGGTGGCTAGGAGAAAAAATATATTGTTATCATTGCCCTTATGAATGGGGCTAGACACGGAAGGATCATTAACTGCCAGAAAGAATGGGACAGAGAAGTGTCCTGGTTGTACGGGCGAGACTCAGATGAATAAGTGAGACACGAGGGCAGATATGCCCTTTTAAAACCAGATTTTAGATGGTAGGTATCCTTTTGAGCCAGGAGAGTTGGTACCAATGGTGAAGTCCCAGGAGCTGGTGCAGGTGCTGGCATTGTCTGGAGGGCCCTTTGTAAGTTGGTTTTGGCCCAGACAGCAGGAGTGAATATGCTTGAAAATGGGTGGGGTTAAAATAGGCTCTGGATTCCAAAAAGATAATACAGGATGGAGGGGGGAGGGCCTTGGACTTCCCACAGGGCTGGGCACCATGCCCTCTTTTAAGGAAGCAGGGGGGGGGGAGAAGGGGAGGAAATGTAACTCTTTTTTTTTAAATGGAAAAATAAAAGAATATGGGAAAAAAAATAGGCTCTGGAGACTGTTAGTTTTTACCAGACCAGATTTTATGGTAAAGCAGCAGGAACCTTTTCCCAGGAACCTGCAGGTGTCTGTGAGACAACTGGAACAGGAACATTTTAGAAGACAATTAAAGGAAACTGGGAACTCTGGATCTCTGAAGATACTCCTGAAACCTGTTAGTCCTGGACTATGAAGCCTGTGAAAGAGGCACACCTGTCTGTATTTTAGCAGGAAACTTAACAAATGAAGTAATGAGCTACCAGTACCTTAAGTCATCAAATGCCATTAGTCAGATCTGGGATGGATAAATGACAGGAATTAGACAGCTTTTTTAGCTATGCAGGCAATCTCAAATCTCTCATTAGTCCTTGGAGAACACCAGCCTTGGAAGCTTGCTGTTAGCTGCTGAGTACAAGAGGCCCAAAGGTTTTCCTGTGGGGGAAAGATTTAGTCTACTTGTCTTGGCAGGATGAGATGATCAATCCCCTGGGTGTAGCATCCAGGAAGCTGAAGGGGTAGAAGGCTGCTTTTTGCTGTGTGGGTGGCTTTGCCATACCTAAAGGCAAGGCTTGAGGTAGAAGTTAACCATGCATCTTTTTGGAGGAGCTATAGGATGCTGCAGAAGCTGGCATGTCTCTGTATTAGAAGCTCTTTTATTAAATGCCATACTCTCAGATCTGTAAAGGCAGTTGAGAATTGGGTACTGTCGGAGCCAGCCATGATAAGCTAAATATGAACAGATCACCCAAAGGAAATTCTTTACTTACAACCATTATCACTGCCAGTGTAGGACTCAGCCATCAATAAATTTAATAGAGGCCTGAGTCTCAGTAGTTTACCCTGAAGCAATACCTGGTTGCAGGAAGGACCATAAACTAAGATTACCTGAGCACCACCCAAGATCAGACCATCCAAAGGAAATGCCTAATGTTCCAACTTCTATAGACAGAATCACCTGCCAGCACACACTCATCAGGAAACCCCTAGACAAATGTCAGCCAATCAGGGGTCCAGAACCTCAGAAACCCCTCACCCCCACCTTTACTACTATAAAGACCCAACTCTAACTGAGCTCGGGGTTCTCTGTTTATTCCAATACATTGGACATGTGGAGAGACTGAGTTTGCAAACTTGCATAAAATAAAGGCTCTTTGCTTTTACATACGGGACTTGGTCTCCTTGTTGGCTTTTGGGGGACTTCACAGATTTGGGCATAACAGGCACCATTACCTATTAGTTATATTTAAACTAGTCATATAAGTTAATTTAGACATGTACTTTACCCAGTTAGTTAGAGCTTACCAATGGTATTAAATGTAAAAAGATTAAAAGGAATATTTTAATAAGTTAAAGAATACTAGTATACATGGACACTCTTTTTTCTTTTTTTAATCGATTTTTATTGAGCTCTACATTTTTCTCTGCTCCCCTCCCTGCCTCTCCCCTCCCCTTCAACCCTCTCCCAAGGTCCCCATGCTCCCAATTTACTCAGGAGATCTTGTCTTTTTCTACTACCCATGTAGATTAGATCTATGTATGTCTCTCTTAGGGTCCTTATTGTTGTCTAGGTTCTCTGGGATTGAGATTTGTGGGCTGGTTTTCTTTGCTTTATGTTTAAAAACCACCTATGAGTGAGTACATGTGATAATTGTCTTTCTGCGTCTGGGTTACCTTACTCAAAATGAAGTTTTCTAGCTCCATCCATTTGCCTGCAAAATTAAAGATGTCATTATTTTTTCTGCTGTGTAGTACTCCATTGTATAAATGTACTACATTTTCCTTATCCATTCTTTGGTCGAGGGGCATTTAGGTTGTTTTTAGGTTCTGGCTATGACAAACAAAGCTGCTATGAACATAGTTGAGCACATGTCCTTGTGGCATGATTGAGCATCCTTTGGATATATACCCAAAAGTAGTATTACTGGGTCTTGAGGAATCTTGTTTCCTAATTTTCTAAGAAATCACCACACTGACATCCAAAGAGACTGTACCAGCTTACATTCCCACCAGCAATGCAGAAGTGTTCCCTTCCTTTACCGTACAACTTCTCCAGCATAAGATGTCATCAATGTTTTTTATGTTGGCCATTCTTACAGGTGTAAGATGGAATCTCAGAGTTGTTTTGATTCGCAATTCTCTGATGACTAAGGATGTTGAGCATTTCCTTAAGTGTCTTTCAGGCATTTTAGATTCCTCTGTTGAGAGTTCTCTGTTTAGGTCTGTACTCCATTTTTTTTAATTGGATTATGTGATCTTTTGGTGACCAATTTCTTGAGTTCTTTGTATATTTTGGAGATCAGACCTGTGTCTGATGTGGGGTTAGTGAAGATCTTTTCCCATTCTGTAGTCTGTCGTTTTGTCTTGTTGACAGTGTCCTTTGCTTTACAGACGCTTTTCAGTTTCAGAAGGTCCCATTTATTAATGGTTTCTCTCATT
>PVIU01019921.1:0-35202 GCA_004026605.1 Ondatra zibethicus
GGGGGTGGGCCTTGGACTTCCAACAGGGCAGGGCACCATGCCCTCTTTCAAGGAAGAAGGGGGAGGGAGGAGGGGTGGGGGGTAGTGGGAGGGGACCGGGAGAAGGGGAAGAAAGGAAAAAAAAATTTTTTTTTTATCTTTAATTATGTTCTTGAATGGAAAAAATAAAACAAAACAATGTATGGAAAAAAAATAAAATAAAATTACCAATGAATTTGTTTTTACAGAAAAAAAAAAAAAACAAAAACAAACAAAAAAAAAAAACAAAAAAACCACCACCATCAATTCCTGGAGAGAAAGGGTGATTTGAAGATGAGAGACAGAACCCTAGAAGCAGCCAGGTGGAAGCTGGTGCTTCAAGTCTATACTCCTGTTTCCAATAATGGGCTCATGCTGATTTTACCTACAGTGTATTTAGCATTGTGTGTGTGTGTGTGTGTGTGTGAGAGAGAGAGAGAGAGAGAGACAGAGACAGAGACAGAGAGAGAGAGACAGAGAGAGACAGAGAGAGACAGAGAGAGAGAGACAGAGAGAGAGACAGAGAGAGACAGAGAGAGACAGAGAGAGAGACAGAGAGGGACAGAGAGAGAGAGAGAGAGAGAGACAGAGAGAGAGACAGAGACAGAGAGAGAGACAGAGAGGGACAGAGAAAGATCATGAGAGGCACCAAGTGCAAGGTCCTTAAGTGCCCCCCTTGTTCTCTCCCTGTCCCCAGCAGACCGGCTCCAGGTGAATGATCCTGGCTTTATGTGGTTTCTATGGAGCTGGGTGCTAGTGGTGTGGGAGGACTTATTTAAACACTCCACTTTTTCTTTCTTTTATTTAGTTAATTTTTATTTATTTATTGGTTTTTTCACAACAGGGTTTTGTAGTGGCATTGCAATTATATTTTAATAAAGACTGTCTGAAGATCTGAGAGTAAAACAGTCCACTGGTGAGCCTTACAGAGCAGGTTAATGGTAACATACACCTTTAATCTCAGTAGCCACACTAGTTGTCATAGAAACCGGGCAGTGCATGCCTTTAATCCCAGGCCTAGAGAGGATTATAAAACGGGAGGAAACAGCTCTAAACACACAGTTTTCTTCTCAGACTCCAGGAGGCAGGGTCACCATTTCAGACTGAGGTTGAGGTAAGAGCCAGTGGTTGGCTGTTTTGCTTTTCGGATCTTCAGGTTGAACCCCAATATCTGATCTTGAGTTTTTATTCATCATGCACCAGGGTTTTGCCCCCTTGTGGCCCTAGCTGTCCTGAAACTCACAGTGCAGACTAGGGTGGCTTTGAACTCATAGATGCACCAGCCTCAGCCTCCCACATGCTGGAGTTAAAGGCATGTGCTACCAGGCCAGGTTTCCACTAATTTCTTTAAACAGGGGCTGTGAAACAAGGGCTCAGAACCAGCAAGAGAGGGATTGGGGAAGGGCATGTCACCATATTGGTAGCAATGCTGGATCCTGCCTCAGCTGTACACAGGGTCTCTCAGAGGTTAAAGTCTTTATCTGAAAAACATGGGTTATTTCATGTCCCCGAGACTTCGTCCTACAGGCCTTGCACAGAAGCACACATCCCCAGCCTGTGCCAGCATCAGCAAGTGTCATGCCTGGCTGTGTCAGCCTCTGCCTGTGCTACCTCCCTTCCTCCCTCGTCTGTTTCTTAAGGTCAGGGTTGATGGCCAGACAGAGATGGATCACAGGCCTGCCTTGCAAGCTTCCCGGAACAGCAGGGGCTCTGGCACCACACTGCTCTGAACTCTTCCTGAGTTCACCTTCCCAGATGAGTGGAACTCTCCATCTTGAACACGTTCAGCTGGCCTTGGGACTCTGTGATTAGATGAAAAGGAAACTTCATGATCTGTTGACTGCAGCCAGGGTCGTTGTGAAATGCTGGCATTCCATCTGCCTGTCCTTTTTCCAAGGCAACACCCTTTCGGGGTCTGACGGAGCCCCCGAGTCTCGCCCTCTCTCTGACCATCTCAGTCTTGTGCATCGGCTGGAAACGTGACATTAATTCATAGGGACACCCACAGGGGAGGAAGACAGACAAGCCCCCTGTGCTGATGTTTTCTTGATCTCGTTAGGGTCAGAGGAAAGACAGGAGACAGAGGTTTCTAGGGTCACGTGATCATCCCTCCAGTGCCCTGTTCAGACCTTTCAGATTCATGTGTTTCTCTGTCTGATCATAGGGCTTCTCCCTGCATCATGCGCTCCACACAGAAGGCCCCTCCCCTGTAGGTGTGTTTGCTGTCGGTAGGAGCTCTGGTTTTCCTTGTCCTTGGGACGCAGCACTGAGCGTGGAGATGTGGCCAACAGTCATGTGTAGTCTTTAGCTTTAAAGCAGTAGCTTTAGGGTTTCAGCAGCTACTTTTGGCCTAGTTTTTTTTGGGGGGGGCCTTAAATCATTCTCATTGGGTCTGGAGAGATGGCTCAATGGTCAAGATCACGTACTGCTCTTCCATAGGATCCAAGTTCTGCTCCCCGTACCCGTATCAGGAGCTTACGGTCACCTGTAACGCCACTGCTGGATCCTATTACTGCATTCATGTGTACAGATCTACACACACACACATAATTCAAAATGAAAGAGGCAGAGCCCCACGGAGCACACCTTTAACCACAGCACTTGGGAGGCAGACACAGGCAGATCTCTGTGAGTTTTTGGCCAGCCTGCTCGACATAGTGAGTTCCAAGGCAGCCAGAGACACAGAGAAACCCTGTCTCCAAAAAAAAAAAAAGGAAAGAAGGAAGGAAATAAATCCTAAAAATTTTTTTCTTCTCAACAACACACACTAATTACTGAGTTGAGGGTCACAGTTCATTTTGCCAGATTACAGCTTCCACTAGCCATCCACTCAGGGCTAGTCACTCCTAAGGCAAAACCAAGGCCACTGAGCACAGAGGCCCATAAATCAAGTGCTGGAGAAAACCAACGCAACCCCATGGAGCATGTTCTATAAAAGTAGCCAGGTTTCTGTTTCAGGAGGAGCCTGTTGCTAAATGCAATAGATACTTTTTTTACAATCTTCCTCCTGCTTTGTGGCTGAGCAGTTCTGGTTGCTCAGGGGCTGTTCTTTACCCAGTAGAATAATAAACAGGTAGTGCTTGATTTGGTCACCTCATTCTAACCAGCACATTCTTAGAGAAGCACCAAGCCGTGAGGTTTCAGCCAAAATCTGGCTTCTAGTCTATTTCGGGATAAAGAGCTTGTTCTCTTAACTGCCTCCCAGATGGAGGTACCTGAGTCTGCTGTATGGATGGATCCTACTGAAGTGTTCTCTTGTATAGACAGTTTTTATCTGGACCACACAGAGCCTGCTTCAGTGTATGTCCGAGCCACAGTGTTGGGCCCCAGCATAGAATCCACTGGGCAGGTCTAAGGGCTCTGTCAGACTGAAGGGGCTGCTCTGGAAAGAGGACAGATGGGCAGAATGTCTGCTTGAATTTACACTACTCTTTATCATAAAATAGCGTCTTTATTCAAGGGACCTTGTCCATCCTGCTAGTGTGGCTGACTCCAGCAGGATGGCTCAAATGATTAGGAATACTTATTATATTGCAACTTCCCAGTCTTCCCTCGTAGAGACCTCTTCAGAGACAGTGTATAATCTTGCACCTTATGTCATAATCCTGTCTGGGTAAGATAGGAAAACCTAGAATATTCTTTAAATTTCTACCAATGATTTGAACTCATGCCTTTGTTATGCAGCTCTTATTCTCTATGAAAATAATTCCTCAGCATTCCCAAGTCAGGCCCTCAGATGTGGGCGTGTGTGCCAATGATTCTTATTGGCACTAGTAGGAATCCCGTTGACAGTACTGGGGGTCATCCCTTGGAATCCTCTCTAGTAACACACAGAAGGCAGTGGCTTCTGTCAGAGACAGCAGCCTCTGAATACAGACTTGGGTTCCAGGCAGCCCTCCAGGGATCAGCCTTGGTGCCTCCCTGGCCCACAACTGAAAATTGGCTGGGTTGTGACCTGTCTCTGCTGCAGGAAATCAGCAACGACAGTAGGCATAACATCTATCAGAAATGGATTTCTAGAATGGGGGTTCATGCCCAGCCCTGGGAGATGGTACCAGGTTAAATGAGAGCCTCGGTCGATGGAGACGTTAACCATGTTGTCAGAAAGAGGAAAAAGATACTTAGAGCTCTGGTAACATCTGGAGACTACACGCTTTAACTCCCTGAAGTTCCTTTAGAAACTGTGATTCAAGCTCAAGAAACAAAGCAACTGGCTAAGGTGCTGGTTCAAGCCAAGGTCGCCAGTGGGGTGTCAGGTCCGTGACAACTGCTCTAGTCTGGCTTGGTCTGACCCTTCCTGGAGTCAGGCACACCATGAGCCTGCTTCCATGTATGTCCAAGCTATGTGCCCACTTCTGCTGCAGCATCCGATGGGTTCAGATGCCAGCAACTGACCATTTCCCTTAGAAAGTCTCACTATGAAGAAAAGAAGGGATTCTTGTTTCAGATGGCCATGAAGCCATTCAGAGAAAACCCAGCTTCCTTTGCTTCCTCCGCCCTACCTTTGTTTCTTCTCCTCTTGTTTGGGCTGTTGCTAGATTATGTAACTGAGGCTTCCTGGACAGACATAAGGGAACCTTCATGTCAGATCCCTCGGGGAACCTTTGAGGGCGCTACTGAGCATGACCACTGAGTGTGTACCTTTCTGCGCCATGAACTATGCCTGCTAAAAGCTGCCAGTGTCCCAGAAGTTGCTCTGTTTACTGAGATGGCTTCCCTTCTCCTGGTCCACGTTTCTGAGTAAAACTGCAAAAGAGCATCTTGGCTCCTGGAGGACAAGTGGCCAGGAGGCTTGATAGCCTGGGCGCTGCAGAGATCTGTCCCCTCTGCTCTGGCCTTCCTCAGCTGCCCTTCCTCTGTCCCTGGGAGCGGTTTCCCTAGCAGGGAGAAGCTGTGAGTCCTCAGAGCTTATTGTTTGGGGAGCTGTCTCTGCACATGCTCAAAAACGCAACGGGAGTTCACAGTCCACGCCACCACCAGAAGCCTCTCAGTTATCTGCCCACGGGGATCAAAACAAAAAGTCACCACTTAGCGGATTGGTATTTACACTGGGGCAATCGTGTGAACCCAAAGGCAAGCATCCTGTACTTGAAAGGCCATCTTCATCTGAGATGACGAAGGCTCTGAGGTAGAACGGCAGGCTCAAATGCCTCTTCCACATGAAGTGGAGACATTAGCATTGCTAACACTCTGCCGGATCACTGGAACACAAAGCGCCATGAGAGGCTTGTTTCAAGCGTGTGCCCAATGTCGAGCACAAATCATGCCTGCCAGCAAGGTGTCCTGAGGTCTAGCACATGAACACTTGGAGCAAATTCTCTCAGCGTGTGTAGTATTCACTCCAGGCCTGCAGTACACGAGTTCACAGCTCATGGGCCATGTCCTTGAGAAGATTGGGCTTCGCTCTTATTGCAGAAGCTAGCAGAGGCTACCACCTCCCCTTAACCCTGCTTCTCTACCACAGTGAGAGCTACCCTGGTATCTTGATGACCCTGCTGTGGCTGTGCTATGTCCCCCACGCCATCCAATCAATCTCCCACCTTGATGATAAGTCAAGACAACTGCTCATTCTCTCCAGTTTGCAGGCTCCCAGAGGATGCTGGGGGTTTTCTGGTGGACATATGCAGGGCTTCACGATAGAGCTGGCTCTCAAAGCCTGGTGAAGTTTCACGAACAAATCCCACAAATAGATTGCAATGGCGCAAGACCACAAACTTTTAGCATTTGTAGAGAAAGAAGGCCAAATCGTCAGGCTCCTGTAGAGCCCTACCAGCTGGCAAGACCCCCACTTGGGTGTGTACTGGTACCAACCCTGGGACAGGAATACCAGGGCCCCTCTACAGACTGTAGCATATAAAATAACTCTCCAGCTGAGCTGAAAATCCAAAGCACTACCCCAAAACACAACAAAAACCAGGCTTGAGTTTTCCCTCAGCTAATGAATGTATGGAGAGCAGTGTCAGGCAGCATGTTGGCAGAACACAGAGGCTGCTTGGCAGACAGCCTTCTTTCTGGGTTCGCAGGAGGCTCCTCCCTAGGGCCAGGGGTGCCTGTCACCAGCACACAGGGATGGAGTTTTCCATACCAGCACTCTCTGGCTCAGGACTTGGCAAGACAGGTGATTCAGGAGAGGTGAACTAGATGGTCCCTTAAATCTGTTTTAAAAACAAGAAGCTCTGATGGAGGAGGAGGACTTGGTTTGGTCTGAGATCCCTGTCTGGCTCTCCCAAGCAGGGTCCTGACGACAATTCTGCTTTCATCTTTGTTCAGACAAAACACCCGAAATCTCTTCTGACTGGGCCAGGCAGTCTGAGATGGGTTTACGAGTTGAACAGGTCATGAGTATCTCCTCCTGTGGATCTGCAGAGGGTATGGCTGCCCTTCCTCTCAGTGTGTTTTCCTCTTCATGTATCACATGTGTCCCAAGGGTTACACTTTCCAGCACACTCAGCGCTCACTGGCCAACTACAATTTCCACGTCAACAATTTCTAAAATGTGCTCAGTATCAGAAATGGTCCCAATCACTTATGCCATCTCTGGGAACCAACCAGAAGGTTGACCAGAACCCAATCATCTCCAGCAGGAAAACCCTTTTCTGTACCACTTTTCAGGTCACCTTTCTTTGTGAGATTTCCTCTCTCCTTCATGCTTCAAGCCTCCAAGTTCCTCTGCTCTGAGGATCTTGAACCCTCTCTCTGTGCAGAGTCCTTCCCTGACTTCAGCAGTTACTAACAGGTAGCTGGCCCTTTGCCTCCAGCAAACCATATTAACCATCTTGGCATCCCTACACTAATCTAGAAGCCAAAATCCAAACTGCTCAGAATGGAAGATCCTGACATTTGACAAACCACTATGAAATTTGTAATTTATGCCCTGGCAATGCTGAAGCAGGCATGGGCATCCCGTATATGGCGGTTCTGCTGAACTTGCCCATATTGGGTTTCATGGTCTAAGTTGATGAGGATGACTAACCAGGTCTCGTCCTCACAAACCACTATACCCTATCTGAATTTCCCTCCCAGTCGTCTTCAGAAACTTCAGCCAAGCCATGCTGGCCTGGGTGAGTGTCAGGGAGGGCTCTCTTCTGCACAGCCTTGCTTTGCTCCCCAAGCCCCACTTGGCCAACCCAACATGTGAGAGACCTCACTGCTTCTGCCACCTTCTGAGTTATTTCTAGGGGTCCCCCTAGTCTTTCTGTTTCTCCTGTAACCCCTAGAGTGTCTGGAGGGAGAAGAAACAGGACCTTAGGTCAGGGTTATGGGGCAGAAGTCATTGGCTCTTCCAGTGCCACACAATTTCTAAGTCTGCTGATTGCCAAGTCTGCTGAAAATGTAGATGAATACCAGCCTTGCCAAGAGTAGCCATGAAGTGATTATTTCACTGAGCAGGAAGAAGGCAATGTTAGGAGGGTGGGCACTCTATGCTCACCTTCTGATCTCTCTGTTCAGCCTGAAGGAAGACATGCCCAAAGATAGATTCACACTTCTGTCTCTGGGCAGATGAACCTTCAGAGGAGGTGTCCTTGATCCTTGCACCATGGTGTGATATGTGATGGTTGTGTGAATTGTTAGCCTGATAAGGCCTAGGATGACTTTGGAGACGGGTTTCTAGGCACACCTTCATGGGATTGTTTCTGGAGGGTGATGAGGCTGGAAGGTCACCCACTGTGGGTGGCACCATTCCCTGGTGTAGCTAGGATCCGGGACTACAGAAATAGGAGAAAGTGAGCTGAATTCAAGCATTCGTCGCTGTGATGGTTATTTTTAATTGTCAACTGGACAAGAGGCAGAATCACCTGGGAAGAGACTCTCAGTAAGGGATTGTCCAGACCAGTTTGGGGTAGGCGTGTCTATGGGCGTGTCTGTGGGAGATTATCTTAATTATGCTAGTTGATGGGTGAAGACCCAGACTAAAAGTGGGGGCAGCATTTCTTGGGTTTGGGTTCTGAATGGTGTAAGAGTTGAGGAAGCAAGCTGAGCAGTAAGTAAGCAGGCGTCCACTCTCTCTGCTCCCGAGTTTGGGCGTGACTAGACTCTTCAGGTTTTTGCACTGACTTCCCCACAGTGATGGACTGCGGCAGAAGTACAACCAGAATAAGCTCCTTCTCTCCCTGCAGTTGCCTTGTGCCAGGGCATTTGATCACAGCGACAGAAATGAGACCACAACAGTTGTTCTGTGTCTAAACTGCTGATGGCATGGAGCCAGCCTCAAGTTCCTGCTGTAGTGGCTCCGCCATGATAGCTGCACCTTGAGCTGTGAGCCAAAATGAACCATCTCTCCTGTAAATTGCTTTCGTCCCACATTCTAATCAGAGTGACAGGAAAGTAACCAAGCCCTGTTTGTTTGTTGTTTGTTTGTCTTGTGGTTTTTTTCTTAACATCACACAATTGCTCACTGTATGTGTATTTTGAAGGAAGGCTGAGGGCTGTATTAGTTCTGTGGACTGTAGAGGAGGAAGGTAAGGTATGGAGAGCTCAGGACGGTTATCTCATTAGTCTACTCATACCTAATGAACCCATGACAGAGATGGTTTGTTTTGGAGCCTTTAGTTCAAAATGAGGCAAATCTATTGCTTCAGGCTCCTGGTGGGGGTGCTGGATGGCAACAGGAAAGCAGAGTGAAATGCAAACCTATAGAAATAGGAAGCAAACAGAGAAGGAGAAAGGGGTGGGGGAGTCCCAAGGTCCCCATCAAGAACCTGACCTTAAATACCTAAGGACATGCTCACCAGCCTCTTAGAGTTCCCCACCACATTTTTCAAATAGCTGCACCCTGGGGCCAGTCTTCATTGCATGGGCCTGTGGGGGTTTCCAAGATCATTCAGATCACTGCAGGGCTTCCTCTGGACCCCGAGTGGCTACAGAAACACAAATATCTGTTCCTCTCATCTGTGCAGAACCTAAGGAGTCTTTCAAATCAGGAGAAGGGAGCTGTTAGGCCTTCCATGT
This sequence comes from Ondatra zibethicus, assembly GCA_004026605.1. Classification (NCBI taxonomy): domain Eukaryota; kingdom Metazoa; phylum Chordata; class Mammalia; order Rodentia; family Cricetidae; genus Ondatra; species Ondatra zibethicus. Next base: position 8,968 of record PVIU01019921.1, read on the forward strand.
GAGACCCCTCTAACGCTGAGTTCTGGCTAGGTGTTCAGAGCGCGCAGTGCAGCTGGTGGTGGTGTCTCCTCTCCAGTCAGGGTGAGAAAACAGATGGATGTGAAGTGAACTTGTGAGCCCAAAAAATCTACTCCAAGATAACAAATAAAATACAAAAGTCTCCCTTTAATGTAACATTGATGTACTAAAAGGATAACAGCAATGTTGATTCACAAGTCCTAAAGATGGCAGAAACGTAAATGGTGTCAGGCCTAAACTGTAAAGTCCTAGAGCAGCAGAACTCCGTGTCAAGGGTCACGAGAGGTTCACCAAGTTGCTTGAATCTGCACCTTTTTTTTTTTTGATAAGGTCTGGCTAATTAGCCCAAGCGGACTTCAGGCTCTCAATTGTCCTGCCTCAGGAGATAGCTAGGAGTATGCACCATGCCTGAATCTAATTTGTATTTTTAAAGTTTATTTCATGGGTATTGGTGATGAAACAGTTCTCAGGACAAGCAATTTAGAAACACTGGGTTAGTGAAAGATGGTAACTGTTACTACTGTGGAGTTCTTCATGGTGAGGCGAGCATCATCAATGGCGGCAGCTTTAGGTGTGGGGATAGAGGCAAGTAGCTGGAATTGAGAAAAGTCTTGAGGGTACTATGACATGTATGGTATACCAACTGCCTTCCAAATTACAATGACCTTTGAGCTTGAAGACACACGGGACAGAGGACTGTAGACATAAAGACACATGGGACAGAGGACTGTAGACATGAAGACACATGGACAAAGGACTGTAGACATGAAGACACATGGGACAGAGGACTATAGACATGAAGACACACGGGACAGAGGACTGGAGACATGAAGACACACGGGACAGAGGACTAGAGACATGAAGACACATGGACAGAGGACTGGAGACATGAGGACACATGGACAGAGGACTCTAGACATGAGGACACATGGACAGAGGACTATAGACATGAAGACACATGGACAGAGGACTGGAGACATGAAGACACATGGACAGAGGATGGGAGACATGAGGACACATGGACAGAGGACTGTAGACATGAAGACACATGGGACAGAGGACTGTAGACATGAAGACACACGGGACAGAGGACTGAAGACATGAAGACACATGGACAGAGGACTGGAGACATGAAGACACATGGACAGAGGACTGGAGACATGAAGACACATGGACAGAGGACTGTAGACATGAGGACACACATAGACAGAGGACTGGAGACATGAGGACACACGGGACAGAGGACTGTAGACATGAGGACACGCGGGACAGAGGACTGTAGACATGAAGGTATGTAACTGGTACCCAAGGGAGAGGAGAGCCAGGTAGGCAGTACCAACCTCCCAAGCTCAAGAAGCAATCCACATATTGCACAAATGTAAGATATGAGAAAATGCTCCACCCAACCCTTGGTAGCACTTCACCCTCTGCTCTAACCAACCCTAAGCCACACCCAGTCCTCTGCTCCACCCAGCCCTAGACCCCACCCAGCTCTCTATTCTACCCAAACCTAGGCTTCACCCCCACTCTATACCTCCCTTACAAATCCAATAAAAAATAAAAGCCCACGTGATTCACAAGTGTTTGAAAAGCTTCGTCTCAGAGCTAAATTCTTGGTCCTATGGAGAATGTGAGGACTTGTTTGTCTTTAATGCATTATTTCTTAATGGTTTTTACCACACTTCCCCATTCTAAGGATCCTAGTTGTAGAATAAAATCCCTGACTTTTGCACATAAAAATACAATGAAGTAAAAAGCCAGATTCTAGATCCTCTCCCTGTAGAGACAGATTCCTGGATTTGGTGTTAACTCTAGCTAGACCTATTAAGACAATGATTATAGCCAGACAAGCCACAGCCCAATGTTAGACAGACAATAAGACAATGTTTGAAAGACCAATAAGGAAGGTGGGCCAATCGCTGCAATTTCCTGGACCAGCAAGACGTCACTGTGTCGCCTGGCTGCAGCATCAGCTCTTCCCAGTCTGTGTCCCCATAAGCCTGGCATTGCACAGCCATGGACAAATCAAATATTGAGGCTCATTGCGCTTATTGGCAAATGCTCCTGGCACCAGAAAACTGAATGAATCACACTATACATAGTCTCCAATTTGAAAGGGAAATTGAGAATTTTGGACTTTGTTTCTCTTTGTCTGTTCTAACAAAGGAATCAGCTACATGCAGAAATGGATACAACAGGAAGCAAAGATTCCATTCTTTATTGCCAGGCCAGAGTCCTGCGCCCAGCTTTCATTACAACAGCCTGTCTGTCAGTAAGTGTCTCTTTGCAGAGTGAGTGGAGCAGTTCCCAGCAGCGAAACTGAAATCACCACTAGGCTTGCTTGCAGTTTCTCCACAGTTCATTGGGGGGGGGGCTGATGTTTGAAATCCCCATCTCAAGCGGAGCAGTTTGATACCATAGTATAGGAGAAGAGGTCTAGAGGGTTGATCATAAATTTAGCCATGACAAATGCGTAAGAACGTGTTGGAGAATCTGTCCCAGAAAATGCCCAAAGGTCTTTGCTTTTCTAGACTCTTAAATTCAGCCAGTTCCTCTCTGTCCCCTGGCCTGCTATAGTCCAGAGGGATGAGACATGGTCCAGCTGGAGTGTCTGACCCCAGTCATGACTGAGACCATTTGAGGAAGTACCTACAAGCAATACCATTCCTTCTGCTTCCCACCTCAGGCTCACGGCCACCCCAAGCTGCTGTTCCCACTAAAGAACCAATTCTAGAAGAAAACTTGGGCAGAAGGGGAACCGGTAACCCAGAGCCAATGAGCATCCTGTCCCCATCTCCTCCTTTGCTTCTCTGCTCCAGGGCAGCATCCTCTCCACAGTGAACTGCAGCCCTCCAGGGGCTAGGAAGACATCTATTAATCCAGGAAAGTGAAGCGCCCACCCCCAAATGGAGCACCATGGTAGAAGGGTAGAGGTTCCCCTCTTAGCCCCACGGTCAAGCAATGGGGAGAGCATCAAACTGGGAACAACGATTCTCAAAAGAGGCAAGTGAGGCATCCAATCAGGGTCATCCCCACCTAAACCCAAACATCAACATGACAAGCTTACAGAGAACACTGGATCCCAAGGCTGGGTCAGATGGTTGGTTACCAGACAGGCAAGGTGGCATCCCTGAGAGAGTGGGTGTTTGCTGTCTTTCTCACTTAGTTGTGATGGAACGAAAGCATGAGTCAGCACACCAGCTGCTAGTCCTTGCGGAGTACTCCAGGATGAATCGTAGGGCAGGCCCATCTGACCCAAGGTACCTCCCAGTAGCTTAAGAAAACCTCTCAACTGGTGCTGATATACATGGCATTGACACAAACACACTCGTTGCCAGACACACTGGTCCTACTGCATCCGTAGGAGGCTGTCCCAGTTCCTGTAGGGCTCCCCCCCTCCACCTCCAGGCTCCCTCTTTCTCGCCCTCACCTGCTGGCTCAAGTGCCACATCTACTCTGCTTGGTCCCATTTCCTCTTCACCCAGGATCACCCTTTCTCTCCAAACAACAGACAAAGGGAAAGTCAGCTAACCAAGAGAAGGTGGGGTAAAAAAGAAACATACAGACTGAGCAAAACAATCTGCACTTGGGGAGTGCGTTGGTGTGAGTCCCATCCATGCTGACCGGTTACCAGGGTGAAATGAGATGCTTCTCACTGGGGAACTGGGAAGAAAAATCAAAACTAAGCTCTCTAAATTCAAACATCTGCCAACCCCAGGGAAATGCTGGCCAAGGGCACAATTAGAAATGAACATTTACACAGAAAACATGGGGAAAAAAAAGGAATCTATCAGTTAGGGTTTGGTTTCAGATCAGAATTGAAATACCACAGCTAAGAAACAGAACAAGCCTACATGTCCACCAACAGATGAGTGAATAAAGAAAATGTGATATATAGATATAGATATATACAATAAAATATTATCCAGCCACAAAAAAATTAAGAGATAATTTTTGCAGGAAAATGCATGGAACTAGATATTATTATGATGTTAAGATAAATAAGCCACACTTAGAGATACTGCCTGGCTTCTCTCACATGCAGAATCTAGATGTGTGTGTGAGAGAGAAAGAGGGGGGAGAGGAAAAGGGAGAGAAAGAGAGAGTGTGTGTCTGACTATATGTGAAAAACCTGGGGAGGAAAAGAAGTAGGTATAGGGTGGGAAGATGTAGGTCATGTAACATGAAGGGAAAAGGGGTCTGTTTGGGCAGGGAGAGGACAAGCAAGAAGGGGGCATCCAAACTTTAGGGTTGCTAGAGGTGGCAAGTGAATGCCCCTATAGTAGAAGCATGGGATACATCTTCCTAAGTGATGGGATCCAACCCTGCTTGCTTTAGCCTTTGTGGATTCATGTCTAGTTGAGGGGTATTCAGGTTAGGCTCTTGAGACAAGACTATCCTCGTTCACTGTTGGATGTTGGACTGAGCACCCCACTCTCCCTGCCCTCCCTCAAGGCCAGGCAAGGCTACACCTCTGCATGCTCCCCAGTAAGACTGACTCTGCTCACACAACCAAGTCTCAGACTGAACCCTCTGGTGCCTTTCGGTGTTGTGGCCACGACAGCACCTGTCATGCTTTGGGTGTCAGAGGGGCTGAAGAATGGAGGACTGAGGGCAGAGGTCCCCATATTCCAGGGAGCTGGGAGTGCCGAATGCTGTAGCTCTCTGGCACATTTCCTAACCTGTGGCTAACATTCTGCCAAGGGACACAGAGAGCCTCCTTCCTGTCTTTTATTTTTATGCCTTAACTTCCTCACACACAAATTAGTGTCATAAAACTTGGGAAGGGACTTAGTTTATTTTTATTTTATGTATGTGGGTGTCCTGCCGGCGTTTATGCCCATCAACATGATTTTTGCAGCAGCATTTAAGAACCTGGCAACATTGGAAGATGCTAACAACTGACAAGAGGAGGAAATACATTGAACAGAGGCAATTATTTATTTCTCAGAAGACTTTATTTTGGCTGGCATCTTTTACAGCTATATGACCCCTTTAAAATTTTTTGGAAATAGATTTTTTCCTGGTTTTTCAAGACAGGGTTTCTCTGTGTAGTCCTGGTTGTCCTGCAACTTGCTTTGTAGACCAGGCTGGCCTCAAATTCACAGAGATCCACCTGCCTCTGCCTTCTGAGTGCTGGGATTAAAGGTGTGCACCACCACTGCCTGGTTCTGGAAACAGATTATTTTTTAAATATGACTCCTCCCAGATCTTCCCCAACTCTCCACCCACTCAGATCTGCAACTTTTCTTTTTTTATTGTTAGAATACAGGCATCTAAAAATAATAATAAAATAAGATAAAATAAAAACAAATAAACTGAAATAGAATGAAACAAACCAACAGAATAAAAAGAGCCAAAGAAAACACAAGACATATATATAAACAGAGACACATGTTTGCCCAAACAGAAATCCCATAAAAATGTAACACTACAACCATATTATCTATGCAAAAGACCTGTAAATTAAAAAAGAAGAAATAAAAATAAAGCCAGACAAAGCATAGAGACAAGTAATCTCCAATATTGCCGCTGAGTTAGTTTTGCGTTGGTCACCTACAGTTGGGTGCGGGCCTGCTCTTAAGTGTAGTTTGTACATCTAGTGAGACTCCATTGGAAAAAAAAAAACAGTTTCTTTTTTGCAAGCAATTATCAATTGGAGATAACGTCTAGGTCAGGGATCTCCTGTCCACTTCCCATCTCGACTGAGATGCCATCTGGCTTAGACCTGTGCAGCCACGGGCTGCCACAGGCTCTGTGAGCTCATAGGTCTATCATTCCTGCTGTGTTTAGACGGCCTTACTTCCTCGGAGTCTCATTTCCTCCGGCTCTTAAAATCTCCCTCCTCCTCTGCAGAGGCTCTGAGCCCTGAGGGGAGGGGTTTGATGGAGACATCCCTTTATCCAAGGTCTGTCTTTCACTCTCTGCACATTGCCCCATTGCGGGTCTCGGTATTTGTTCCCATCTACTATAAGAGGGGGAGTGTCTGATGACAGATGAGCAAGACACCCATGTATGAATATAGCAAAAAGTCACCAGAAGCCATTTTATGACCATGTCCTGTAGCAGGACAGTAGCATTTGGATTTCCTCTAGTCCCTGGTATGTCTAGTGTCAGGTTCCTGGCCACCTGAGCAGTGCCAGAGACAGTGGGTTCCATCTCATGAAGCGGGCCTTAAGTCCAGTCAGATACCGCTTGGCTATTTCCAAAAGCTTTGTGTCACTATTCTACCTGCAGATCTCATCCTGTAGACTGAAGCCAGCTTGGTAGCTGGGTTGGCTTTTTGCCTTCTCCTCTAGTAGCAGACAGAGTACCTTCAAGACCATGAAGGCTAGTCAGCAGGAGAGAAAGCTCTCGGTAGACACCAGCTCAACTGCTTCATGTTCAATGAGGTGTAGAAGTATTGTCTTCAGCTGCAGGGCCTTACTATCAGCTTGTGGAATGCAACCAGGCTATTCATAATTTAGAATCAATACATTATAATATTCCATTTGGCTCCAATCAGATTAATTGCGCTATCAATATTTCAGCCTCAGAGACCATTTAAAGGTAACGAAAGCTATTTATTAAGGGCTAAGCACCTTAAGCCAAATATCGATCACGTGTAGCATCGTGCGTCTACCCCAGTTCTCGCCAGTCGGGACTCTTTGGCACAGCAGAGCCCCTTGAAGCCTGCAGCTTAAGAAAATAGTAATAGAGAGGTCTTTGTGCAGGACAGTCTTACAACCAGCTCTCTTTGGGGTGGGGGGCTTGCTTTAGGGTCAGAGGGAGAAGCCATAATTCAAAACTATGCATATTAGAAACTGTCACCCTGGAAACAAACCTCAGGCTGGCCCCAATTCCTTTAGCTTTTGCCCAACTTCCAGGAAGTTTATTAAATTATGGCTTTTTGCAATAAAGTCAGCTGTCCCCCCAATGATTTTAAACACAATTTAAAGATAAGACTATTCGGCCATGCCAGGCAAGGCTGTCTTAGAGAACCAGAAGAGCCCGCAGCACTCTGATTCTGCTGAACTGGGTTAATTGGGGACCCACCATCTCCAGGGAGATCACGAGGGACATTCTTCTGATTAGTTCTCATTCTGTTCAGAGCCTGCATCCCTCCCAACCCTCAGCCCCACAGGGAGAGGCTGGGTCATTATGGGCAAGGGTCGGGGCAGATGTTTAAAAACATGTTAAATCTTAAATCAGTACAGGGGAGCCTTGGAAATTATTTTAAAGAGAATTCAGTGTCTTGCTTGTGAATATGTGGTTCTGGGTCTTTCTTTCCCTCCTTGGAGCACTGTGAAGGACGGAAGGTCTGTGTGCCCTCACCATTCGCTTTCCTTCCACTGCAGGCTTGAGGCTGTGGTCCATCTTCTCAAAACAGAAAGCTCCTGCCATGCTTATTCCTGTTTTGTTTCAGAAAAAAAAAATGCAACTGGGGTCCAGAGTCTCCTCTGCTAAGCACTGCATTTAGCAGGGTTCAGATGCCATCAGTGCAGGCAGAGAAGCCTAACAGGAAACCTAGCGGGTAGGGAGCGCTCAGTCAGCACCTGCTGAAGGAGTCAGCGGGTACCCAGCAGATTAAAACACAAACTCAAAACCTCTTCACCTTTCCCTCTTCCTCAGAGGCACGCATCGCAGGCGGACAGGATAGCAACAGCAGGGACTCAGAACTGGACTGGGAAGCAGGCTCAGTGCAGCTGCACAGAGGGAAGAGCAGGGGTGTCTGCTTGTTCCCTCTGTCCACAGCAATGAAGAGAAAGACACCAACTAGTAGCAACCAATTATGACTCATAAGCTTTAGAGTCCCATGAGAGAGCCTGACCCGGATTCTTGGACTAATGATGCTGAAATTGCATTGAATTAGCCTCAAACAACAATCCCCTCACAATAGATTTCCCTTGTACACCTCGTCAGTTTGATCTTTCCTTCCCTCTACCCTCTTCAGGACAAATTGAAAGTCATTATCTTGACAACATAGAAAAGAAAAAGAGGAGGAAGAGGAGGAGGAAGAAGGTGTCACCACCCCAAGGGAAACACTTGGTATTTTAATTACTGCTAATTGTGATGCCAGAGAAGAAAAGAGAAGGTGGCATTCTTGAAGTGTGGGAGACAAAGTTTAAATGATGCCAGCGGGTTAACACATCAATTATATTCTGACAGTTTAAAGAGTCCATCAGTCGACCGAGGCAGCCAAGCGACTGAGCTTCCTCACTGCCCTACCTTCAGAAGTGGTGACCTTGCTCTGTCAAGGTGGGGGTCATAGAACCCTAAGTGGACGGACTCAACAAGATCAGCTTGAAGTCTGACAGTTCTGAGTCCTATTTCCGAAGCTGGTAAGATCTCTGGTTGAACTCACAGCTCCTAATTCAACTGTGCACGATTTAGAGGCTTGTGCAAACCGGCACATCCTTACTCAGCCACGACAATACTTCTTACTGCCACATAAGAATTGGCCACAGATTTTTAATTTAAGCTCCTGAGGGGTTTGGATGTCTGAGTGCTTGAGTTAAGCTTGTGTTGATGCCATGTTGATGCTTGTAATCTTTTTTTTTCTTTTTTTTTTAATTTATTTATTTATTTTTTCCATACATTGTTTTGTTTTATTTTTTCCATTCAAGAACATAATTAAAGAAATAAAATTTTTTTTCCTTTCTTCCCCTTCTCCCGGTCCCCTCCCACTATCCCCCACCCCTCCTCCCTCCCCCTTCTTCCTTGAAAGAGGGCATGGTGCCCTGCCCTGTTGGAAGTCCAAGGCCCACCCCCATCCCTCCCGGCCTAGGAAGGAGTGCATTCAAAAAGACTCGGTTCTCAAAAAGTTAATACATGCAGATGCTTGTAATCTTTAGGAAGTCACTTCGTCTCTGGGCATCACTTAAATGCAGAGAGCGACAGGAAACTGCATGAGGTGTATGTGGAAAGTGCCTGGAGCCCAGTAGGTGTTTTAAAAATAAACCACAGATTCCTTCACTTAAAATAGATTTTTTTCATTAAAATGTGATTTGTGATAACCAATCAGTTTTCAGAAAGTCTCCCTCACAGAAAATTACACAACTTAAATTTGGGAAAGAGAAAACAAAACCAATTATTTGCAACAAAAAGGTTCCATCACAAAACTCCAGGGAGCAGGGAAAGTTCAAAGAGCTCTTGAATGCGTAGGACGGGTTCTACAGGTTTTTATTTGGGGCAACATCTACAAATGTAATTTATGTAAATCATAAATGCAAAGATTAAAAACACATTTTCTTCACACGTGTTCATGTTTAGTTCACCATGGTCTCCCCCATTTCCACCATCCAAGGGTGTCCCAAGGCCCAAGACGCTTCCTTCAACCTTTCCTAACAATATGGGCTTGTAGGTTTGAACCTGACCCAGACACCTTCACAAACACATCAGCACACAAAAGTAGTTTATATCAACCTGCTAGTTCTTGGAAGTTTGGTAGCGGCTTGTATTTTTCAGGATAGCCCAGTGTCAGTTACAGACTTTTAAAATGCAACTTCAAGGACTAGAGAGATGGCTCAGCAGTTGAGAGCACCAGCTGCTCTTCCTGGGGACCCAGGTTAGATTCCTGCACTCACACGGTGGCTCACAACCATCTGTAACTCCAGTGCCAGGGGATCCAATGCCCTCGTCTGGCCTCCAAGCAGTGCACTGACATATAGTCAGGAAATCAACCCACACAGACAAAATCATAAAGTAATTTTTAAGTGATGTCATTGTCACCACCTCTTCTTGAACACTGCTGCCTTACAGTGGCAAGGTGACAGCCTCGTGAGGAGAGGCGCAGTTTGTCCTCTTTGGTTTGGGTTCGCTCCTACCACTGGGAGTGACCTTGCTTACCCTGAAACACTGACAGCCACGGCAGGCAGTTCTGGTGAGGAAACCTGGTCTGCGATGCCAAGTGAGGCCCCTTTGCGGCCTAGGGGAAAGTGGCTTCTAATAGCACAGGAAGGAACAGGGGACTGGAGGCTAGCCATCAGCCATCACTCAGGCAAGTGGGGCTCAAGCTGGGTGGTCCCCACGCCCCAGTTTAGATCAGCTGAACCAGGCCAGCTGCACTGTGGTTCTTTGACATTTGAAGCAGGACAAGCAAGTGCTGGGTATTTCAGGGCAGGTCCCCTACATTTAGTCTCCAGGAGCTTCCAGCTGGACTCCTAGGGCCATCTGAGTGGCCATGAAGAACAGAGAAGAAAGTCATATAGCTCTGAGTGTTGACTTATGACCTCTCAGATCTAAGGGAAAGAGGGTTGCCTCATAGATGGAGTGCTGGGACCAGGGGAACCAACGGCCCCTGACCCTGACATTCCTACGAGGGTTTATCTTCAGGAGGAGTAGCAGGCACAAGCTGTGTCTCGGCCATGTAGCACCATCTCTGGATTGGAGGCTGCGTTGCTTCCACCCCAAGGCTGCATGTAGTAGCCGCCATCTTTTGGTTCTCATATCTCTTTCCAGTGTGATCTCTCTGTGTGTGTGTGTGTGTGTGTGTGTGTGTGTGTGTGTGTGTGTGTGTGTGTGTGTGTTTCTGTCTCTATGTTTCTTTGTGTGTCTTTCTGTCTGTGTGTGTGCATGGGCTTATTCAAGCAAACCCTACCTGCAAAACACACACCAGTGTGGACATATGAGGAGGCCAGAACTTGACATCAGGGCGTCTTCCTCAATCGTTCTCCACTTTATGTTTTGAGACAGGGTCTCTCACCCAACCTGAAGCTTGCCATTTTGGCTAGACCGCCTGGCAACCAAGGCCTACCCGAATTTGAACGGGTGCTACGGATCCTTGCGCAATGCCTTACCAAGCACCTTCCCTGTCTCCCTGGCCCCTTTACAGGGCTCTTACAAGTTCTTTCCCTTGAAAATTCATGATTCTAAGAAAAGAAGTCAGTGTTTGCCAGGTCCTAAGAGACACATCATAGGCAGCGTCCCATCCCTTGCCAACCCAGGACTGCAGGACAATGTTGGCTCTCACCATGGTGAGGCTGAAAACCCATCTTCTCCTAACTTTCTTCACAGATTGTCTTTCTGTATACTAATACAGGTAGTCTTGAGAAAATACCCTTAAACTCTACCTTCTTTATCAACCTAAATTCCTAGGTCCTGGGTACCTAACTGCACAGCGAAAGGATGGTCACACATGTGCCCATCTCACCTTCCTAACATAGATGCCCTCCAGGTGGATACTGACCACTGACCTCACAGCTCTGTGTCACTGGGTCCCCATGACCAGACATGATGATGCCATGGCTGAGCGGCTCTCCGCTGGCCACACGCACGATGAGGACCTTATGCCTTTGGCCAACTTGTCACACAGAACCAATGTTATGGGGGAAGAGGCATGAAGAGGGCAGAGGCAGAGACGGAGATGGGAGCAGGTATCACGTGAAAGAGGGCACTAGGAAGCTGAGGAGGGTGGATGCCGACGAAATGCAAGGAGAGGTACAGCGGGCGGGGCAAGAGGGCAGAGGATCACAGACAGGGAATGCATGAGAAGGGGCAGGAAAGAGAGAGGCGGGAAATTGGGTGGAGAGAGACCAGGGGTCAGGGAAGGGGCAGGGAGAGGGCAGAGAGGGTAAGGGGCATGCCTGGGGGCTATGTAGGGGACAAGGAAGTGACAGCTGTATGTAGCCTCCTGCTTCTCCACTGCTTAGTGACAAGTCATTGAGGCAGGTGAGAGAAGAGCACTGGGCTCCTGGGAGACATTCTAACCAAACTGGTCCTGACCTTTACCCTCATTTCTCATCACTGTGCACCAGAGAGCACAAGACCCCAGCCAGATTCTGACTTAGGACCCCTTGTCCCCACAAACACAGAGACAGGCAACAACACTAGCTGTTCCCACCATTTTCCCAAGAGACAACATTCCCAGGCCCACCTACAGGGCAGTTGTCCATAGCCAGAGGCAGGGCAAAGACAGGCACCATGGCAGACGCATCTCAAGCACTTGACACACAGCCTAGGTTGGTCACTAGCCCTTCACCTACAAAGAGCAGGAAAGGAGTCTGAGACACACCCGTCCCCACCCCAGATTGTTGGGAAGACTCAAGGAGTCCTCCCTAGAGAACTCTTCAATCCATGAAAATGCTTCACCTCAAGCCACAACTTCTCTCCAAAGTGACAGCAATGCTTGAAACCCACAGTCGACAGACACCCGCATTTAGGAAGAGAGATCAGAGTACAGACCAAAGTACTCTCGGGGTTAAAGTGCAAGGACAATTCTCCTAACACCCATCCTATATTCTGAAACTTGATTACAGATTACAAAATATATGCATTTTTAAGATGAAGTGGAAAATCCCATTTTTCACCCCTTACAGGCACCAAGGAATCCTCTCCGCTGACTCTGGCAGGGCGAAAGCTCCCTGTACGGGAGTTTGAACAGTAGACCCGAGTCCACTCTTGGACTAGCCCTTTGCAGAAGAGAACTGATCCAATGAGCATGGAGGCACGGAGGTGTAACAAGAGTAGCCATTCTAGCTAGGAAGACCCTTCCACAGCTGCCCCGGGCCAGAACTGGAATTAGAAGCACACGCTGTCTTTCAAGACCATGTGTGCATGTTCATGTGCACACAAGCGCCTGTGGAGGTCAGAGGACTGCCTTGGGTATGTGCCATTCCTCGGGTGTTGTACACCGTAACTTTTATTATTTTTTTTAAGACAGCATTCTTTCACTGGCCTGGAGCTTTCCAAGTAGGCCAAGAGGGCCAGACAGTGAACCCAAGATCCTCCTACCTCCACCTTCTTTCTTGTTCACAAATACCTCAAAGCACAGGGGACAGAATCATTCCTTAATAATTACCCCAGGACTGGTTAGACAGAAAGACACGTGATTTATCTGCAGGTCTTGGGACACAAATTAAGGGAAGATAGTTCTCTGAAATCCAATGGGAGAAGGGATGCAAATTAAAATACACTGAGTCAGCTCACTCCAGTCAGAACGGCTGTCACCAAGAGAACAAAGGACAACAGGTGTTGGGTAGGATGGAGGAAGGATCTTTATGCACTCTTGGTGGTGGGGAGGGTGGAAACTGGTGCCCCCGCTATGAAAATCAGAACGCAGCGTCCTCAGACGGAAAACTAGGGCTGCCATGCATTGAAAGGACTCCGATCAACATGCCACAGAAGTGCGTGGTTTCAAGCCAAAGCTGCACAATTCACTGCAGCTAGGGAGTGAAGCCAGAGGAATGTGTTCCATACACCCCGGTGTTGTGCATGCACCTGTGTGCATTTACTATCAGTTTCTGGCTTCTCCAAAATTGCAGAAACCATTTTCTTATGAAAATGACCCCCGCTTCCTTTTCTGGTCCCGCCCACGCTTGCTGACATTATTTAATTTGTCTTTCGCTCCTGGCATCACAGCGACCCTTTCTCCCACTCGCTGAGGTGCCCTCATTTGGCTGTTTATTTCACTGAAGACAAAAGCAAACAATTGAAACAGAGAAACCACCAGCGGCAGTGCCAACAGGAAGTCGTGAGGCATCAATGAATTAGAAGCAGGGGAGTTCAAGCAAGCCACTGTGTGCGCCCACAGCTTGGAAGGAGTCTCTGGGACTGGCCTTACAGTGTGAACAACTATTTAGCCATTGCTAAACCAGAATGGAAAATGTTCAGCATAGCCTGAGCTGTCTGGTCCACCCGTGGCTCCAGACTGTGCAGCTGTGTGCCAGTCACAATAGGCACAATTCCTCCCTCACTTGGTCCTAACCTGTTAGCCCTGCAGCATGCTACCCCAAGTGCATTCAGTTGCTGATTTCCAGTCATGAATCACGTTTGCTCTTTAACCACAGAGCCTCCAGCTGAGGTTCTGCAGCTCTTACCACACTTTAGGATTTCTCTCCCCAGGATGTCAACCAACAAAATCCAAGTTGTCTTTGAAGAAACCTGAGATGGTTTTTATGCTAATTGTATAGGACTCAGTGTCCTTGCTGAATTGTGAACTCAGGCAGTGATTCACCAAACCAGGGGCTACAAGGTTCAAATTTACAAATGTAAATTTGTCTGTTCTAAGTCCCCTATGGTCTCCGTGTAGGAAGTGAATGTGTATGTACTCCCATCTGGACAAAAGAATCAGGGTAAAGGGAGTCTCTGGGGGCCTGGGTTACTGCCGGAAGTCAAGGAAATGTCCACACGTGGCTCAAGACACCAGCCATGCTTCCTGCTTGCTATCCCTAAACACGAGGGCCAGGTAGCACACTCTTTAGAATTCCATTAGGTCAGCAAGTCTGGGTGGAGGAGCTGCATGCCTGGCAACTTGGCTAGTCCCACCAGCACCAGCTAATTCAACAGAGGTCTGCACTATGTCTGTCTTCCCATTGTAGGCAGAGGGCTTTATCCTAGGAACATGTTGAGGCAAAGTGGCCCCCCATGGGACAAAAGCAAGTAGGGTGTGCCCCAAAACCACACAGGACCCAAGGTTCTGATGTTATCTTGTGGACATCAGGCATGGCAGCACTTGCTCCTCATGCCCAGCACCTGTGCCAGTTTGCCCACAGGCCACCTTCTATAATAGCGAACGATGCTAAAACTTGGGCTCTTCTTCATCTCTGCTCTTGGCTTTGGAGCAGACTGGGGGGAGGATGTAGTTGCCCTGAGCTGTTCCCCACTCAGGGGTCCCAGTCCAGAAGCTTCCTTTGTATATGGATCCTGCATCTTTCAGCCACCGGTAATGAAGGTGAGGACACCTCTGTCCTCCGTTCTTGGACATCAGGTCGCCAGATGCTCTGACTAAGGGGCCTAGACCCCGGAGCCCTAGCAGGTAGTGTCTGTCCAGAAGGCCTAGCAGACAGCAGCATCCAGGGGGAGAAGGAGCAGTTCCATAGGGCAGAGTGGGGCAGGACCATCAGAAGGGAGGCAGGGCAGAGTCAAGTCGAGAGGAGGTGAGCCAGGACAGCTTCCAGTGACTAGGACTGTTTGGTGGCCCCACAACACAACTTTCTGTCTGCTCAAAATGGTTAGAAATAAATACTGTTGGCGTCAAAATAGTCAATTTCAACTCCAAAATGAGCAATTTCATATGACTTAGCCTGACTCAGGCCTTCGCCACATTTGGTCACCCTGCCCCCTCACACTGCATTTGTGGCCTCCTCTCCGTTAGAGGAAGTACCCATCTTGTCACACTGCCTCCACATCTGTTCCTGTCCCCAGTTGGCCCCTGTGAGGTACTGGCTACATTTCTGTGGCTACTGTCGTTCTTGCTGCTGGTGGTGAGATTCTGAAGAAGGCTGCGGATCATCCAAGGACCAAGAGGCTCTCCCTGCCTAGGCATACCCTACATAGAAGTCATTTTGATTTTTATTTCCTGCGTTTGTGTGTGCATGTGCCCATGTGTATGTCTGCATGTATGTATGTACACGTATATGTGTATACATGTTTGTGTGTGCAGGTGCCCGTGTGTGTGTATGCATGTATGTATATACATGTTTGTGTGTGCAGTGTCCATGTATGTGCCTGCATGCATGTATGTGTATATATGTCTATACATGTTTGTGTGTACAGGTGCCTGTGTATATATGTATGTGTATATGTCTATAAATGTTTGTGTGTACAGGTGCCTGTGTATACATGTATGTATTGTATGTGTGTATGCATGTTTATGTGTGTAGATGCTCATGTGTGCATGTGTATATGTGTATGCGTGTACATGTTTGTGTGTGCAAGTGCCCATGTCTTTGCATATATTTTTGTGTGTGTGCATATTTGTGTGTGCAGGTGCCTGTATATGCATGTATGTATTTATGTGTATGTATATGTATGTGTGTACATGTTAGGGTGTATAGGTGCCCTGTGTGTATGAGTGTATATGTGTGTGTGTGTAAGAGAGAGAGAATGTGTGTGTGTGTGTGTGTGTACACACGCACCAGAAAACAACCTCAGCTGTATTCTTTAGGTGTCACCCACCTTGATTGTTGACACCCTGTCTCTTGTTGGCCTGAAACTCTGACAGGAGTACAGCACCTGCCCAGCTTCTTTTTACCCAGGTTCCGGGTGACCAGACTCTGGTCCTTATGCGTGCCATGCCAACACTGGTGACTGAGCCACCTAGCCTTTCACACAACAGCCTTATTGAGCAAATACTTATTTCTGACACGCTTAAGCTCCCTGCAGCAAGTTGACGCTGGACGCCCCCCCATCTTGTGACACTCTGACCTGACTGCCTAGGGCATCCCTGAGTGCTAGAGGTGAGGGGTGGGCCCTTGGGCTCCAGGACTCTCTGTGGATGCTTAGCCACCCTGCAGGTTTTGCTTGGCAGCGATGTTCCTGCTTCTGGGCACTCTTTGACATCATTATTACTTTGTGATTAACGACAAGTCAACGCAGGCTTATGTTCCAGCTTACTATCCAGGTGAATCTGCTGCCGTCGACACCACAGGCCCGGGTGAGAACCAAGGTGTTCTGATTGGTTTGGTTCTTAGAACAAAGGTGCCTGGTCTGAGGGTTCAGAGAGAATGGAAACTCCTTGCCCAAAGTGCCCAAATCCTCTAAAGCCTGAGGGTGACTCAGACGCTGGAGGCTGGAGAAACAAGACTGTAGATGACAGAGCGAGACCTGATCCCCCGAGAGCAGAGTGCTCCCCACGTCCCATCTGCAGCCCAAAGACCTGATCCCCCGAGAGCACAGAGTGCTCCCCACGTCCCATCTGCAGCCCAAAGACCTGATCCCCCGAGAGCACAGAGTGCTCCCCACGTCCCATCTGCAGCCCAGACACTGCTGCTGGCACAGCTCACGGTGGCTGCCAAATTGCAACTGTTTGGTTCTTTATTCTGTGCCTCTTCCGCTTATTGATTCTCCCTTCTATGCTTTCAAACATTCCTTCCCTCAGGGTATCGCATTTGATTTCGGTTCTATGTTTAAAGTCTTTGCTCAGGAAATGTACACAGACACCAGCTGTCAGATTTTATTTCAGAGAAGGAGATGGAGGGACATGGGCGCCACCCGAGCAGTGAATGACATTAACTCGGGAGACCTCAGATTCTCCGAGTGGCCCACCTGTTCTGTGCACCTTACATCTGTCCCATGTTTAAGAGCAATGCTTTACCCACAACTCATGGAGAAATGAGAGGCTAAAGATTTCCCAAACACACCAGCCGCCCTCTGCCCACAAGCTAGGCAGGATCGGTGCCCACTGTAATTGCAGGGCTCGGGCAACATCAGAAAGCAATTCTGTTCTCTTCCCACAATTTACAACCTCCCTCGAGCCCTTCGGGAGAATAACATTCCACTTTAAAATCACACCACACCGTTTGTCATTTCCTATAGTCACTGAAAAGCCCACACTAATGGAATGCCTTTTGGCCAGAATGAAATGAAGCCAGGAAATGCTGAATATAAACTAGGGATTTCTAAGGCTTTTTTTTAAACCTTTGTTATTCTTTATGTAAGACAGTTCTTTTTCTATTTGACATCCTATTTTTCTAGTTTTTGATTGAGATGTAACTCTTATACCATGATATTCACCCCTTTAATATGTGCAGTTTAGCAATTCTCAGATCATTTGCCAGAGCGTGCAGCTACCACTATTCAAATCTGGACATTTCCATCAGCCCCAAAATAATATACAGACCCAATTACAGGCTGCCCTTTCCTTCCGGGGCTTGGCTACTGTGGTGGCAGATGTCATAGTTTAGCTTCGTGAGTGTTCCTGGACGAGAGTTTTGACTTCTGTCTTAGTTGGGCTTTTATTGCTGTAAAGGGACACCATGACCACAGCAATTCTTATTAAAAGAAAAAAAAAACAAAAAACCACCAAAACAATGAACTGGGGCTGGCTTACAGTTCAGAGGTTTAGTCCATTACCATCGTGGCAGGAAGCATGGCAGCACACAGGCAGATGTGGTGTTGGAGAAGGAGCTGAGAGTTCTGCCTCTGCATCAGGAAGTGACAGGAAGTGACAGTGACACTGGCCAGGCTTCAGCTTCGGAGACCTCCAAACTCACCTTCTTCAACAAAGCCATACCTAATAGTGCCACTTCCAGGAAGTCTATGGGGGCCATTTTCATTAAAACAACACATTCCACTCCCTGGCCCCCAGAGGTTTGCAGCCATATTATAAGGCAGAAATGCATTCAGCCCAACTTTAAAAGTTTCCATAGTCTATAAGAGTCTCAAGCCTGAAAAAGTCCAAAATCTCTGCTACTTGCGGCAATCTCTTGACTGTAACTCCCTATAAATCAAAATCAAAGAGCAGACCACATACTTCCGACATGTGATGGCACCGGATATGCATTACCACTCCACAAGGGAGGAATGGGAGCATCACGAGGACACACTGGACCAAAGCAAGACTGTCCAGCAGGGCAGACTCCAAACTCTGCATCTCCGTGCCTGATGTCAAAACACCCTTCAGATCTCCAACTCCCTTCAGCCTGCTGACTGCAGCACACTTCTCTCCCTTGGGCTGGTTCTGATCTCTGTTAGTAGCTCCCCTCGGCAGGTAGATCTGGCATCTCCAACATCTTAGGGTCTCCGAGGCAGTCCAGGCTTTAACTTCACAACTTCACACAATGGCCTCTCCAGGCTTCCTTGCAGGGTCACACACCTGTCCTCAGCAGCTTTCCTTGGTCACAGAGGGATTTTCTACAAACCCTTCCCTCTGTTCTTGACTCTAAAACCACGTGGCCAAAGCAGTCGCGCTCTGCTGCTTGCTGGGGCTGGAACATGGCCCCCTCCTCCAAATATGCTTTCACCAGCTCTCTGTCTTCACATTGCCTACGTTTGACTGTCCTGGAGCTCACTCTGTAGACCAGGCTGGCCTTGAACTCAGAGATCTGCCTGCCACTGCCTCTGGAGTGCTGGGATTAAAGGCACACAGCACTACATCTGGTTCTGAGCTTTTCTTTGATTTCTTTTCACAAATTAAAAGCTTACCTGGTGGGACCTTCCCTGCCCGGAGGTCACCGCTCCCTTTATTCCATTTGACACCAGGCTTTTATTTAATCTGTTTGTCTCCTTGAACACAGGGTTTAGCTCTGTTCCACTTCCTGGCTCCCCCTTTCTCCCTTAACTGCACATATTTTGTATTTTTCCTTGCTCAGTTTGTTCTTTTTCATTATAGATCTTCATAAAAGTAAACACTAATTAATAGCCACACAAGAGAGTCCACACTGTTTTGAGATTTCCTTTGCCTATGTAAGGAATCCAAAACTGTTCAATTTAGTCTCAGACAGAACTTTTGTACAAGGGTAAAAAGCAGCGACATTCTTTATCGAAATATCACAGGGACAGTCTCTGGGCCACATACTAATATTCTTCTCCTCTGAAACCTTTTGATCCAAATAACCCTCAGCACCACTGTCTTCCATGTTCCTATTAGTATGGCCCACTAAGCCCCCTCCCCTAAAAGCATTCAATTGCTTTTCTATTCCAAATAAAAGCATGATCAGGCCTATCACAGCAGGTTTCACCCTACCACCCCAGGCCCTGGTACCAACTTCTGTCTTATGATTGTATTGCTGTAAAGAGACACCATGATTATGGCAACTCTTATAAAGGAAAACATTTAATTGGGGGTGACTTACAGTTTCAGAGATTTAGTCCATTACCATCATGGCAGAAAGCATGGTGGCATGCCAGCAGACATGGTGCTGGAGAGGGCAGACCTCGAAGCCTGCCCCCAATGGCACATCTCCTCCAACAAAGCCGCACCTAGTCCAAGAAGGCCACACCTGCTAATGGTGCTACTCCCTGTGAGCCTACGGAGGCCATTTTATTTGAAACTACCCCAGCATCTCTGGAAGTAGGACATGGAGAGGAGTATCAGAGGATTAGAAGGCATGAACTCTCCTGCTGGGGAACTTGGTCAGCTCCTAAGAGCTCCTTCTCCTTCTCTGTGAACCAGCACACAGCACCGTTAAGGTGAGGTTTGAGAAGAACATGGGGACTCAGCACCCAGCACCCAGAACACAGACGCAGCTTACTGAGGAAGACAGACCTGCTCTCCGAGGACGGTCTTGCTGTCTTTGTTTTCAGGGCATCCGCATGTCCTGCCAAGGTGCTCAAACATCCGTTTGCCCATGTGGCTCCTGCCCCCGCACCACACGCTCTTCCACAGAGGGCAGTTCAGAGAGGGGCGTCAAGGGAGAAGGCTGCTCCATTCCACGTGAGACTCACTTCAGACTCTCTCGGCAGGTCTGGAATCTCAGTAAAGCTAAGGACCTTGCCCAGGAAGGTGAGGAGATGGCCAGGGGTGGCTGCAGTGTCGTGGGGCAGTGACTCTGGGGACACTGCCCTGTACTTTCTGCTCTGGAAGATAGTGCATGTCCTTGTAGCACGAATTCTAGTTGGTCTTAATAATAAATACCCAGAGTCAAAAATAGGGGTTGATGCTGAAGAATCAGAGAAGCAGAGTGGCCAGCCGCTAGAGAGTTCTTTTACCTCTACCAATGCTCAGACCAAAAGGGTGATCCTCTGATACTCCTCCCTCTGCCCAGCAGTGCCACTCCTGTCTCTGCCTCCCTAGTGCTGGGATTAAAGGCGCGGGATCCCAAGGCCTGGGATCACCTTTTTGTGAACTGGTTCTCTTTTAGACAGTTTCAATCTCCTGTAGCCCAGGGTGACCTTGAACTCACAGAGATCCCTCTGCCTCTGTCTTCCAAGTCCTAGAATTAAAGGTGTGTGCCACCACCACCTGGCCTCTAGTGGCTTAGCTATGCACTCTGATCTTCAGGCAAGCTTTATTTGTTAAAACATAAACAAAATGACACCACATGTTCTTACCACTCACCTAGCGTCAACAGCTTGGGGTGAGGTCACCAAGTTGCTCAGAACAGCACCTGCCAGCTACTGCTCTGAGGATTTGCCTTTGTGACTACAGACTCACACTGCTGACTGTGAACCCTCACTGTTGACTGTGAACCCTCACTGCCAACTGTGACCCTCACTGCTGACTGTGACCCTCACTGCTGACTGTGACCCTCACTGTTGACTGTGAACCCTCACTGTTGACTGTGAACCCTCACTGCTGACTGTGACCCTCACTGCCAACCGTGACCCTCACTGCTGACTGTGGACCCTCACTGCTGACTGTGACCCTCACTGTTGACTGTGGACCCTCACTGCTGACTGTGACCCTCACTGCTGACTGTGGACCCTCACTGCTGACTGTGACCCTCACTGCTGACTGTGACCCTCACTGTTGACTGTTACCCTCACTGCTGACTGTGGACCCTCACTGCCGACTGCAGACCCTCACTGCCAACACTGATACTCACTGCTGACTTGCAGGTAGATGTTGGCACTCCAGAGCTCACAGACCCCAAACTCTCACAGGGCCTTTTAGTCCACTCTTGGTTTCCTCCTTAATCACCCATCTGACCTTTGCAGAATAAAGATGCACAACCAGCCCACCCCCACAGGGGTCAATACAGAGTAATTAGGTCCTCAATACATATATGCATACACACACATGTACACATGCACACGCATACTATCACAAACACATACACAAGTATAAATTAACATATACATGTGTGCATCCATATATACATACAGCTTATATACACAAGCATGTGAACACCGTGCATAAATATACATGTAAATAAAAACATGTGTGAACATGTTTTTGAATACATATATGCACATAAAACACAGGCACTTGTACACGTAGTTGCATAAACACACAATGTCATCAGGTTCATCAACAGAGAGATACGCACATACATCTGTGCATGTAGGTACATTTCCAAGCACATACATGACATGTACACACACATGAACATGAAGATTCTCCTCCTGTTTCGAGGGTAAATCTTGACCAAAATAGGGGTTGCCTGTTCCTTGCTACCATGCACATTCTGAGTGGGATGGAGCATAGCACAGAATGGGCCTCCTGCCTAAAAGAACAAGTAGACTCAGGCACCCTCACCTCTGGCTGCCTCCATTATACCCTCTCCCCGCTGCACCCCAGACACCATTCTCCAGGACATTGTCAACACTTTTCCCAGCCTAGTTCTCAGGCTGTGGGAAATAATAAGCCATGCTGGATAGTTTTATATCAACTTGATACAAACTAAAGTCATCTGAGAGGAGGGCACCTCAATTACAAAAATAATCTCCACACGATGAAGCTGCAGGCAAGCCTGTAGGGAAATTGATTAATTGGTGATTGATGGAGGACCCAGTCTGTTGTGGGTGGTGCCATCCCTGGGCTGGTGGTCCTGGGTTCTACAAGAAAGCATGCTGAGTGGACCACGGGAAGAAAGCCAGTAAGCAGGACCCCTTCGTGGCCCCTGCATCAGCTCCTGCCTCCAGGTTCCTGCCCTGCTTCAGTTCTTGTCCTGACCTCCTTATGATGAATTGTGATGTGTAAATAAGCTTCTCTCCAAAGTTGCTTTTGGTCTTTGTGTTCCATCACAGCAATAGTAACCCTAAGTAGAACATGAGGTATGTCTGCTTCATTAAAGGGCTAAATATCAGTTTTGAATATTAAGTCCTGAAACACACACCAAAGAGGAAGATAGCACATAACCAATTTCAGACAGGACAATTAGGTTGTCAGGGAATCAACTGGATTATAGACAGAAGTTTCTGTCACACCCAGTTCCACAGCCATTTAGTCCCAAATAAACATACAGAGGCTTATATTAATTATAAACTGGTCTATTGTTCAAGCTTTTAACTAACTACCTCTTACAGCTTAAATTGATCCATAATTCTTATTTATGTTCAGCCATGTGGTTTGGTACATCTTCTAAGGCATTCTCATCTTGCTTCCTCTGTTTCTGGGTGGTCGTTCAATGGGTTATGGATATTTGTTATTGTTTAGGGGGATTAGTTACAAGTTGTTATTGGTAATGGTCAGGAGAAAAGCTAAACAAAGGAAATTAGATTTTAGGTTCTTGTTTTGAAAAGAAAAAAAGGAGGATATAGATATGATAAGATAAAAAGACATATTATTGAATCTACTTTTAAAAACTACTAGTTTTAAATGTTTTACAATGGAGTGTGTTTTGTATATTATATACAAATTTTGTATATTGATTCAAATTTGAGATTAATGTTGTTAGAACATACTGTACATACATTTCTATTCTTGTTCAGGTATTGTACCTATACAGCTCATTTAACAATGTAATACAAATTTCTGTCCTTGAAAATTATTATTACCAACTGTTTAGGATAATAAGGAAGTGCCAGTTAGTAGTTTAATCATCTATTATAATAAATCTTGCAGTCACATTAGATATGTTTTCAAGGTCAAACAAAGATATATCTTAGACAGGTCATCTTCAAACACTTTGGAGAGCTGCAGACTATGGCATTTAAGATGTTTTAATAACCTAGATTCTTCTTTTTTTGAACAATGAGAAATGTCTACTCCTGGCAGCACCAATGTACTTCAGAGAAGATAATGGTCATCAAAGAAACTCCACATGGAGTTTACTTTCTTTGTGGGAAAAGTAAGCCACTGGGCAAGAAAATGCCCTTGCCTCAGCTGCTGACAGTTACATTGTCCTAATTGGACAAGCAGGACACAAAAGAAAGTGACTGCCAAACATTGTCAAGACAAGGCAGGACAGCCCTTCAGAATGTCCTGCTTCACAGAAAAGTTTGCTGAATATTCTAGGCCTTTAGGCTGAAGATATATGCCCCCATGGTGTAGAGAAACTTTGGGTGACTGTCCAGGCAGCCAGCTGTTTCTGTCTTTCCTCACATTTTTGGAAGTTGCTTGCTTGTACCTCTTGCTTACTCAGTTAATATTATTTCCTTCTTGGGTCTCTGAGGGAGTTTATTGAAGACTAGATAGTTATAGTTTTCCTTGTATATGAGACTCAGAAAAGAAACTCACTAAAGAAATGTAAAGTATATAAGGTTGAAAGATATCAAAAGATAGTTTTGGATGGTAATGCAAGTTGTGATAGAAAGTAAATCAGGTACAAAACTTTGGACTCACTAAGATAGGATAATGGAGTATTTTCTCTGAATTTGTCAAATGCAACTAGATTAGACATTGTTGATATATTTATTGCATGTATATATTGCATACAGTTATCGTATTTACTATATATAGTTTTTCCTCATAATAGTAATGGACTTCTTTTTTATTTTAGACAAAAGGGGAAAGATAGTAATATTTTATTTATGTTTTAATAAAAAAAAACCTGCATAAAGATTAAAGGTAGGAGATTGCCCTTTCCTCGGTGGGGCTTTGGTACCCCAGCACTCTCTCTTCCTGTGCTGAGATCGGAGGCACACACTGGTAGGGCTGTGCCCGCCTGGCGGTAAGATCCCCGTGGCCAGGCCTCTTTGTGTCACAGGACACTGCAACCCCCTTCCACCCCCCCCAACTCCACCCCGCAAGATCGCCCTTTGCTCGGTGGGGCTTGGGTACCCCAGCACTCTCTCTTCCTGTGCTGAGATCGGAGGCGGCTCACACTAGTAAGGTTGTGCAAGCCTGGTGGTAAGGTCCCTGGAGGAATCTTTGATCAACAGGATCCTGCACCCCGCCCCTGCAAGATTGCCCTTTCCTCTGTGAAACATTGGAACCCCAAGAATCTCTCTCCCTGTGCCGATATTGGAGGTACAGAAGGATCAGAAGTCCAGAAGGGACTTCCTCTTCCTGCACTGAGATCAGCTATCCAGAGGGGTGAGTGGGTACAAGCCGTCCTGGGAGATCCCAACCCGCTGAGACTCCCCTGACTGAAATCAGAGGAAGAGATGGGTAGGCATCAATCCAAGAATTCTTCCAACAATCTAAAAAGCAATATGATAACACCAGAAACCAACGAGTACTCAACAGGAAAATCTGAGCAACCTAACCCAGAAGAAGGAGAAGAAATCGACTTTAAACGTAACTTTATAAAAGTGATAGAGACCTTTAAAGAAGAGGTGAAAAATGCCTTTGAAGAAAGGGATGAGAAAACAAACAAAAAGTTAGAAGAAATGAATAAATTCCTCAAAGATACCCTAGAAAACTAAGAAAAACAATCAAACAGGTAACGGGAACAGTTCAAGACATAAAAACTAAAATGGAGGCAATGAAGAAAACACAAACCGAGGGAAGGCTGGAGATGGAAAATCTGGGTAAACCATCAGGAACGGTAGAGACAAGTATAACCAACAGAATACAAGAGATAGAAGAAAGAATCTCAGACGCTGAAAATACGATAGAGAAAATAAACTCATTGATCAAAGAAAACAACAAATCCAACAAATTCTTAACACAAAACACCCAGGAAATCTGGGACACCATAAAAAGACCAAACCTAAGAATAATAGGGGTAGAAGAAGGAGAAGAAGAACAGCTCAAAGGCCCAGAAAATATATTCAACAAAATTATAGAAGAAAACTTTCCCAACCTAAAGATGGATATGCCTATGAAGGTACAAGAAGCATACAGAACACCAAATAGATTGGATCAAAAAAGGACATCCCCTCACCATATAATAAAACACAAAACATACAGAATAAAGAAAGAATACTAAGAGCTGCAAAGGAAAAAGGCCAAGTAACATATAAAGGTAAACCATCAGAATTACACCTGACTTCTCTATGGAAACCATGAAAGCCAGAAGGTCTTGGATAGATGCGCTGCAGATACTAAGAGACCATGGATGCAAGCCCAGACTACTATACCCAGCAAAGCTTTCATTCACCATTGATGGAGAAAACAAGGTATTTCAGGATAAAAACAAATGTAAGCAATACATAGCCACAAACCCAGCCTTACAGAAAATACTAGAAGGAAAACAACTAAAAAGAAGCAAGCAACACCCATGATAACACAGACATCTAACAGCCCTCCACTAGCACAACTCAAAGAAGGGAAACACACAAACTCTACAACCCTAAAAAAATAACTGCAGTTAATAACCTCTGGTCATTAATATCACTTAATAGCAATGGACTCAATTGACCTATAAAAAGGCACAGGTTAAGAGAATGGATACGAAAACAGGATCCAACATTCTGTTGTTTACAAGAAACACACCTCAACCACAAAGACAGACATTATCTCAGAATAAAGGGTTGGGAAAAGGTTTTTCAATCAAACGGCCCTAAGAAACAAGCAGGTGTGGCTATACTAATATCGAACAAAATTGACCTCAAACTAAAATCAATCAGAAGAGATGGAGATGGACATTTTATACTCTTAAATGGAATAATCCATCAGGATGAAGTCTCAATCCTGAATATATATGCCCCTAATATAAAAGCATCCACATATGTAAAGGAAACATTACTAGAACTCAAAGCACACATCAAACCCCACACTCTAATAGTAGGAGATTTCAACACTCCTCT
>PVIU01019922.1:0-35198 GCA_004026605.1 Ondatra zibethicus
AGAGAAGAAATAAATGCCGCTGTAGGAGTGAGGCAGGCAGATGAGGCTTTAATGTTGTAAACCAGAGATCTCAAACAGACAGCTCACAGACTAGAGGTATGTTCTGTTTAGAACACCCAGCTGTTTGATTTGGTTTGGTTTTTATATTATCCAGAATTTTAAAGCTGGATTACATATAAAAGTCCAAACCTGGGTCTTCAGAAGACTAAACTTCTAACAGTGCCAAGATTTTATCCTCTCATGACAAAACATAACTAGATTGGCATGTAGAGATCCCGCTGGATTCCTGTTTGCTGTAATCTGCATACCCTGTTGTCTCCTGCACACTTAGAAGTCATGTGTCTTTTTTACATGGTTACTTTTCTGATTCTATTAAAAATAGGAAAACCAAAGTGGAATGAACACCTAGCATAGTGGTACACACCTATCATCCCAGTTCTTGAGAGGCTGAAACAAGAGAGCTACTTAAAGTTCAAGGCCAGCCTGGTCTAAATGAAATAATACACCAACAAGACACTCTCAAAGACCAAACAACACCTACGCTTAATGGCACACACTTTTAATCCCAGAACTTGGGAGTCAGAAGAAGGTGGATCTCTGTGAGAGAGCATGTGGTTCTAACGGCTTAGTATCCATGTGGAGTCAGAAGAAGGTGGATCTCTGTGTGAGAGAGCATGTGGTTCTAACGGCTTAGTATCCATGTGGAGTCAGAAGAAGGTGGATCTCTGTGTGAGAGAGCATGTGGTTCTAACGGCTTAGTATCCATGTGGAGTCAGAAGAAGGTGGATCTCTTTGTGAGAGAGCATGTGGTTCTAACGGCTTAGTATCCATGTGGCTTATTTCACATTTACATTTGTATTTGATCCCCTAGATTACTATAAAGCCAGTCATTCTTCATGAAGCAGTTGCAAAATACAAGTTTTTGAGCCAAGAAATAGCATGAGCCAGCTATAGTATCTAAGGAAGATTGTCTAGAAGCTAATGCAGAATAGACAAAAGGACATGCACTAGGCAGTTATTAATGTGTGGACATCAGACCCTCTAGGTTAGAGTAGTAGTTTTGAAGTTGACTGAACCACAGGCATATTAAATTCAAATAGCTGGCTTCTACTTTCTCTCCAACAAGAGAGTGAATGAGCAAAGTGTGAGAGTGACTGTGGAAAGTCGACCAAGCTTCTGAACCCTCTGGTAATCACTGATTCATCATTTACTTTATTTTTTAAATTTTGTTAACTGGTCTCTCAAATGCTGGTTCTGTGTGTACATATACATGTAGAAGCCAGAGGCTAATGCTAGGTATCATCTTCCTCAATAACTCTCCTCTTTAATCATTCTCTACCTTATTCATTGATTGATGCATACTTTTTCTTTCTTTCTTTTTTTTTTTTTTCTGTCCTGAAACTCACTTTTGTAGACCAGTCTGGTGTCAAACTCAGAGAGCCACCTGCCTCTGCCTCCTGAGTGCTAGGATGGCACTTGGTCAAACTTTTTCTTAAAAGTTTTAATAATTTGTGTTTGGTATATACCTATGTGCAAGTACACTCACCATGTGTGTGCATGTGGAAGCTTTAGGTTGGTTGACATTAGGTGTCTTCTCCACTACACTCTACCTTATTTTTTAAAAATAAGTTCTCTCACCAGGCGGTGGTGGCGCACACCTTTAATCCCAGCACTCGGGAGGCATAGGCAGGCGGATCTCTGTGAGTTCGAGGCCAACCTGGTCTACAGAGCTAGTTCCAAGACAGGCTCCAAAGCTACAGAGAAACCCTGTCTCGAAAAACCAAATAAATAAATAAGTTCTCTCACTGAGATTTTACCTGCTGTGCCATCTTCCCATTATTGTCTGCATTTTAAAAAGTATTTAACATGTGTATATATGTATGTTTGTATGTACATGTGAGAAAGTGAATAGGGATACTTATGCCAAAATGTAGTGTGGCGGTCAGAGAACTTTCAGGAGTTGGTTTTCTCCTTCCACACTGGACTCCAGGGATTGAGCTCAGATCACCAGGTTTGTACACAAATTTTACCTGCTGAGTTGTCTTTCTGGCCATCTGCATATTTTCTCAAGTAATTCTTTAAAAAGCAAGCTGTGGGACATGGAGCATCATTCTTCTGGCATTAGTACTCTAAAACAGTGGTCCCAAGACTTTAGGGTATATCAGAATCATCTCAAGAGCTGCTTTCAGCTGCCAGTTTCTGGACTTTGCTGGCAGAGTTTGGTTGATGGGAAGGAAGTAGAGATAATTTACATTTTTAACAAGCTTCCAAAAGATGCTGATGACACTGTTCAGTATAATTTTACTAGAACTGGTCTCCATAGTCACTTGTACAGGTTGGAAATTTGCCCATAGCTTTGAACATGGTGTGGTTTGGGAAAGTTAAAGCTAAGGATGTCATTATGTGTTCTATGTTTTTCTCATTTATAAACTTCTGGAGTTTAGTTTGAACCCCTAAACTTCCCACATGAAACTTGAAAGAATGAAGGATAAAGTTAGGAAAGCAGAGTCGAGGATTAAAACCTCTTTTCCTACTAAAATGTGCAGCTTCAGCTTCTTAGATTTTGACACAGAGACTCGTGTATTACATTTACAGAGCATAAGTTCAAAAAGTTGTAACTCGTGCCTCTGAATTAATCATTAAAATGACAAGCCATTTTACAGTTATTTTGAATTGTTACAAACACATACTCATTATGTTTCAGATTATTGACTAAGTCATCTTCAGGAAAATGAGTAAATGCATTGTGTGATTTTGGACAAATTAGCACTTTCTAACTGAAAGAGGCATTTGTAGACCCAAAGCAAAGGCTTTTGTTTGGAGTTAAATTTGGAATGCTAAAACTCTTATCTCAGGACTTGTACATAAGGTTAAAAGTTGGATAGTCAACTGAATGAAAGTCCTGCTTTTTTCTCTACCCCCCACCCCCGTGGTTTTTTGAGACAGGGTTTCACCATCTATCCTGGCTGGCCTAGAACTCACTCTGTAGACCAGGCTGGCCTCGAACTCACAGAGATCCGCCTGCCTCTGCCTCCCAAGTGCTGGGATTAAAGGCTTGTGCCACCCCTACTTGGCCTTTTTCTTCTTAATAACCCAACCAAACCCCATTTTTTACTTAAACATTGAAAACTGTGTTTTCCTCTGGGAGACTTTCCAAGAACAGGTATAACTGTTACTTCAATATTTAAGAAACTTGTTGTTAAGTAAGGAAATGGTTTATAGTAGTCTTCTGAATTCTCAAAGGACTACTTAAAAACCAAGTGAGAAATTAATGATTTTTGGAATATTTACAGAAGCTTCAATGAAGTTTTTGCAAAAACTAAGAATTTGACAGGATAATTTAAGAAAATTAGTTTTTTTGGTTTTAGTTTTACAATATGTTAAATTTTTCAACAATGAAAATGATTTTTTTTGTTTTTTGGGGTTTTTTGTTGTTGTTGTTGTTGTTGTTTTTCAAGACAGGGTTTCTCTGTAGCTTTGGAGCCTGTTCTGGAACTAGCTCTTGTAGACCAGGCTGGCCTCGAACTCACAGAGATCCGCCTGCCTCTGCCTCCCGAGTGCTGGGATTAAAGGCGTGCGCCACCACCGCCCGGCTGGAAATGATTTTTTTACTAAGTGTATTATGTGCAGTTTGGTTTTTGTTTTCCAAATCAGATAATTCAAAAAGGAATGAAGAGGAAACTGCCATATCCCACACTCTGAGAAAGACCATTCCTGACTATTTGAATAAGCAACTTTCCATTCTGTCTTGGTTTTTGCATAAGGTCAGGGTGGACAGTTGAGTAAACTAGCACAGCCCTGCTTAATTTTGTTTTGTTGTTTTATAAAAGTAAGACATATAATGTCTCTTAACATGTTTTTAATGAATATCTTGCCATGTCAATAAATTAATCATGAATTTGGCAAGGAGGTATTGACTGTGCTGGGGATCAGACTTGGGGTCTCTTGTGCTTGCTAGACAAGTACCCGACCACTGAGCCATATCTTTAGCCTTGGGCATGGTTTTCAGTGACTCTACAGAATAAAATTTATAGATTTTTTTAAAACTTGGTGTTCTTTTTCATCCAAATGTTCCTCAAACTCTTGAAGATAGTTTTCTTTAGTTTATTAATGTCATATCTAAAGTTTATTTTAATCTTAGCCACTGAATATACTTTGTTCTTTTGGCAAGAATTTAATACTTTGAAACTTTCCTGATGAATTGGGTGAACTGCTTCTCTAGACATTGTGTTTTTATAATGTGGCTTCCCTGAGGATAAATACTGCATGCAGAGGCATGATCTAGAATCGTGATGAAAATAAATTTAAGGGCCGGTCTGTGGTAGCAGGACAGGCTCCAAAGTTACAGAGAAACCCTGTCTCAAAAAAAAAAAAGAAAAGAAAAGAAAAAGAAAGAAAAGAAATTTAAAACAAAGGTGTGGTATATGTTTCAAGCCAGCTGTTTCTGGCTATTATATGATGGGGATGAAGCTCTTGTGCCAGGTAGGACCTGTGAATTGCTCTACTTAGGTTCAATATTTGAATTGGACTGAGATGGACTTAAGATGATTCTTTGAATAAAGATTCTTGATATTATAAGTTAAATATTAAAAAGACAGGAAATATTTGTACTAATATCACTTATCAAAATATCTTAGGCCAGATAGCATGCTTATAGACTATATTTAGGAAGATTTTTTTTCTTTCATCAGCCTTGACTTAGTCAGTCAGTTGCCACTAATTGATATAGAAAGCTAAAGATATGGCTTAGTCAGTATAGTGCTTATTGCACAACCCTGAGGACTTGAGATAAAAAAGCTGGTGTTAATAGTACATACCCACAATCTAAGCACTGAAGACGCAAAGGCAGGAGATCCCTGGGCTTGCTGGCCATCCAGTCTAGCCAAATCGGTGAACTCAAGGTTCAGCAAAAGAGCCCATTTCAGAAAATATGACAGAATAATTGAGGAAACAATGACATTATGAAATTTGCGGACAAATGGATGGAACTAGAAAAAATCATCCTGAGTGAAGTAACCCAGACCCAGAATGACAAATACAAACCTTCATCCAGTAACTGATGGAAGCAGATGCAGAGATCCACAGCCGAGCACTGGGCCGAGCTCCTGGAAGAGAGGGAGGAGGGATTATATGAGCAAGGGGAGGTCAAGATAATGATGGGGAAACCTACAGAAATAGCTGACCCAAGCTAGTGGGAACTCATGGACTCTGAACTGACAGCTGGAGAGCCTGCATGGAACTGAACTAGGCCCTCTGAATGTTGGTGACAGTTCTGTGGCTTGGTCTGTTTGTAGGAGCCCTGGCAGTGGGACCAGGATTTATTCCCTGGTGCATGAACTGGTTTTTTGGAGCCCGTTCATACCTTGCTCAGCCTTGATTCAGGGGGGATGGACTTGGTCCTGCATCATCTTGATATGCCAGGTTTTATTGACTCCCCATGGGAGGCATTACCCTTTCTGAGGAGTGGATGCGGGGAGTGGGAGAAGGAAGCAAGGGGGAACTGTAGTGGGTATCTAAAATGAATAAAATAAAAAAATAATTGAGGAAGACACCCATTGTTGAGCTCTGGCCTTCACATAATGTACAACACACACAAATACAGTATACATATATATGCTACAAAATACATAGCTAAAGAAAAATGATTCCGTTTTTTTAATTTATTAGAATCACAGTTCAGTTGTTTCCACACCATTTGTATTTGTAGGTAAAGGTGCTCCTAATACATTTCACATTTTAGAAATTGTTCATTTAATCTAAAGATTGCCAAGGCATGCTCAAATTTAAACCTGTATTGAGAGCTGAGATCTTGTTTAGAAGAAGTTCTGGGATGTAGCTAAGTTGATAGAGTGCTTGCCTACCGTGTATGTGATGCCCTGGGTTCAAACTCCAGTACCATATAAACCAGGCAAGATAGCACTTGCCTATAATCCTTGCACTGGGGAGGATCAGAAGTTTAAGGTAGTTCTCCTCCCAGGCTACACAGCAAATTTAAGGCCAGCTGCTAAGGCTGACGACCTGAGTTTGATCCCCAGGCCCCACATGGTGGAAGGAGAGAACCATCTCCTACAGACTATGTGTCCTCTGATCTCCATATGTGCACCGTGGTATACACACATCATTCATGTGCATACAATTAATTAAATTTTTTCAAATCTTGTTTTACGTGCACCAGCTTGTCTAGTTAAAATAACAATTTAGGGGGCCGGTGAGATAATTTAGGCATTAAAGCTAAGGCACTTTGCACCAACTCTGGCAGCCTGAGTTCTGTCCCAAGGACCCATGTGATGGAAGGAGAGAGCCAACTTCTACATCTCTCACACTAAATAGATGTAACTTTAGAAATAACGTGTATGTTTTGAGTGTTTCTATAAGGAACTCCAAAGCTGCCTCTCAATCCACCTCATGTGTATTGACTGTCATCCATAGCTTTGTATGTAATACTCCTCCTGGATCTCAGCTGGCTAACTCTAGACGTATTCCATTTAAATGTTTGTTCCTCTTAGTGTCTCATAAGTGAATTTGATTTTGAAACTTTTCTTCATGGAATATAAAGTGCACAGTACAGCTTATGTATTTGGCACCAGAATGATGGCATTACATTTGGATTATATCTGTTATAACAAATAAGCTTTAATATAGCCACTTCTTCTGTTTTTACTTCCCTAGCTTTTCTTAGGAATATCAGAACAGAGGCATAAAGATAAGTTTATAACTTAATTGGTGGAGTGCTTGCCCAGAATCCTTGAAGCCCTGGGTCCCATCTCCAGCACCACAGAAACTGAACATGGTGGTAGATACCTATAATCCTAGCCCTTGTGAGGCGGAGGCAGAAGGACTGGTTAAGAACTCTCCTTGACTATATAAGTTCGAAGCCAGCCTGGGCTACATGAGACTGTATCTATTTAGTTTAATTAATTTATTTGATTTTTGAGACAATAAGAGTAGAGTAACATTTCACAAGGGAAGAACGTGAGTCTCCATCTTCCACTATCTCAGCATGTGTGCTGTCACTGCATGTGCAGCATATGTATAGCAAATATTTCAAATGAGTGTTGCCTGGACACCATTTTGCTTTGTTTTTTTATTTATACAGTGATCTTTTTTAACTTATTAAGAAATTTTCTAAACAATCAAAGTAAAAAATATATCCCGGAAAATTTTTGAGTCAGCTTTAGTAGCCATCATCATTTGCCTAGTTTCTTTCATCTATTTCCCCCTTATTTCTCCTTTCATTGGAATATTTTAAAATAAAATTCAGGCACCCTGACATTTCACTTCAGATATTTAAACAGGACAATAACCAACTGCCATTATCACACTAACAGGTAAATCCTTATGTCATCGAAGATCCTGTTTACATTCCAATTTTCTAAAGGTGCTTTGAATGTGTAAGCAATGAATTAAAACTTTTAAAAGCTAAAAGCTTCTGAAAAGGAATCTTTTATTGTTGAGGTAAAGAAGAAGCTGAGGTAGAGGTGGATGGATCCCTCTGAGTTTGAGGTCAGCCTAGTCTATATAGTGAGCTCCAGGACATCCAGGGCTACATATACAGTTCCTGTCTTTAAAAAAATTTAAAAGGCCCAAAGAGATGGCTCTTCCATTAAGAGCGCTAGCTGCTCTTGTGGAGGATCCAGGTTCAGTTCCCAACACCCACATGGCAGCTCACAACCATCTATAATTCCAGTTCGAAGGGATTTGATACCCTCCAAGGGCATCAGGTATACATGTGATGTACTTTCATGCTGACAAAACACTTGTACACATAAAATAATCTAAGAAGAAGCCACGCAGTACAACATATGCCTGTGATCCCGGTACACAAGCCAACTCGTCTAGACAAATGATCTTTAGGGTTAATGAAGAGACCCTGTCTCAGAAAGTAAAGCAAAGAGTAATTAAGGATAGAAGAAGATGCCCAGAATTGACCTCTGATTTCTGCAGATCCATGCAGAGATGGGTGCACCACACGCACACAAATTAAGCGAATATGGTTTTAAAATTCCTGAGCTATCCCAAATTAAAAGGGTTAGAGGATAAAGGGGAAGATATAAAAGGAAAGTCAGTCTAGGCTGAATTCTGGAGACCATAACACTGGGCTGTATACCGTCTCCTTATAAGTGCATCTTTCTGGACGGCTTACCCCAGCCAGTCAAGAAACAATGAATCCTTCGCACACATTGACCTCCTGCCTCAAACTTCTGCCTGCTTCTCCTTAGTTCTCCTTCCTGTAGTCAGTGTGGGTTCAGTACAAATACTTTGTGCTTTCCCTCTCAAACTTTTCCATATAAACGTGTAGTGGTTTGAGTAAGAAATGTTTTCTCTAGTCTCAAGTGTTTGAAAACTTAGTCCCCAGTTTCTGTTTTGCTGGAGAAATCAGTAATGCCCTCCTGGAGGACGTTCATAGGGAACAAGCTTTGAGGGTTTACAGCCTCTGTGCTTCCTGCCACCTGTGGATGGAAACGTGATACCTGAGCTTCCTGCTCTAGCTAACTGCTGGCACATCTCCCCATTATGGACTCTCCTTCTGGAACTCTAAAGCCCAAATCAGCACTTCCGTCTATGAGTTGCCTTGGTCATGGTATTTGATCATAGCAATAGAAAGTCACTATTACAATATGCTTTCACTCAGAAGCCCAGCAGGCTTGCTTCCATCTGCTACCTCACTTCCCTGCAGGTGGTCAGGTCTTTCTCGGTGATGGCTAAATAGGCCTTTTATTTCAGAGAAACCTCAGTATCAAGTTTTGGCTTAAAATGATTTAGAGGATTTTAGCTGAAGATAGGCAAAGGTGATCATAAACCACTTGGGAGATGGTGGAGGATGAGAAACCCAGGTAGATGTCAAGGATTATCAGGTAAGGATGATGTGGACTCTAGATAAACAAATTTATTGGGAGTTCTTGCTGAAGTTTAATTTTGTAAGGAATTGCACAGCTAAATCTAGGTAGGACTAAGTCCAAGAGACTGACTAAAGCTTGGTGAAACAAAGACTCTTTACCAGGAGAAACGGGTGTGGTAAAAATGGTTATTACCTTACCCCAAAACTTGTGGAGATAGGTGAGTACATAGAGATACATAGACTATATAAGACAGATAAAAAGATTATATATTGTTTTATTATATAAAAATAATATATTGTTTATTTTATAAAGTATTATGTACTTTATAATATATGAATACTATAATTTCAATAAAATATACATCTATAGCATTTTGAGTTTGATCAACTTAATGTATATTTACAGTGACTTATATACTTACCCTGTATAAATGTTCATTTTATTTTTTACTGAAAGTAAATTTTTTCGTACAGTATATTCTGATCACAGCTTCCTTTCCCTCATTTCCATCCATCCAACTCCATACCTTCTCTCTCTTTAAAACAAATTAGAATAAATAAGAATAAATAAATAAAATAAATAAAAAAACAGTGAAGATGCACAAGAAACGCAGCTACACACAAAATCAGTGAAAACACAAAATCGAAAACCATAATACATGCAAAAGACCAGTAAGGTTAAGTTTAAAAAAAAATCCCCAAAGTAGTACAAGACTCTCCGCCCCCCCAAAAAAAATCTACAAAAATAACATTGAGTTCATTTTATGGAGCCTGCTTTAAGTGTGGATTGTATACCTATAGTTATAAGATTCTTAAAGCAACATAGGTGTTATTTTATCTCTGTCCTGTTAATTTAGTATTATATCAAAGGATTTATAGTTAATATAGGAGTTGAATTTTTAATTTAGGTCTCCCACTGTCACCTCTTTTGCCTTGGTAGCATGCTATGAGATACTGGTTTAAAAAAAAAAAAGATTAAATGATTTCAAATTTCTCTGAATTCTTTGTTTCTTTGTTCTTTTTGACCTCAGGCTGTAAGATTGGAAAGTACTTACCAAAATCGAACACGCTATATGGTAGTGGTTTCAACTAATGGTAGACAAGACACTGAAGAAAGCATTGTCCTGGGAATGGATTTTTCTTCTAATGACAGGTGTAGTACCATAAAACTACCTTTTGAATAACCTAGTATAATTATTTGAGCTAGTACAAAAATGTCTTGCATAATTATGCTTTTAAAATTCTAGATAAAGTGGGACAAGAAGGTAAGAGGGTGAGGGCTGTGCGTGTGTGTGTACCTGTGTGCATGTGTGTGTGTTGTCTTTTTGAGACAGGATCTTTCTATGTAGACCAGGCTGGCCTCAAACTTAGAGATCAGCCTGCCTCTGCCTCCCAGGTGCTGGGACTAACAGTATGAGCCACCATGCCTGGCTTGTATTCTTGATATATGTCTTGGTCACTGTTGTAGTGCTGAGAAGAGACAACATGACCACAGCAACTCTTATAAAAGAAAGCGTTTAACTGGGGCTTGCTAACAATTTCAGAGGTTTGGTTCATTATCATCATGGCAAGGAGCATGACAACACACAGGCAGGCTTGGTGCTGGAGAAGACACCGAGAGTTCAATGTTCAGATCCACAGGCAGCAGGAAAAGAGAACCATTGGGCCTGACTCGGGCTTTTGAAACCTCAAAGCCCATCCCCAGTGACACACTTTCTCCAACAAGTCCACACTTCCTAATACTTCTCAAGTAATGCCACTTCGACCAGGCAGTGGTGGCACATGCCTTTAATCCCAGCACTCGGGAGGCAGAGGCAGGTGGATCTCTGTGAGTTCGAGGCCAGCCTGGTCTACAAGAGCTAGTTCCAGGACAGGCTCCAAAGCTACAGAGAAACCCTGTCTCAAAAAACCAAAAAAAAAAAAGCAGTACCACTTCCTGATGACATTCAAATATATGAGTCTATGGGACCATTCTTATTCAAACCACCACAATATATATTTTATGAAATTATTGGCATATGTGCCCATTATTTTTTATAATGAGTATGTGATAATGAAAGTTTTAAATTAAAAAGTAATTCATGACAGCATGAGGAGATGGTTCAATTGGTAAAAAAGTATTTGCCATGCAAGCTCAAGTACCTGAGTTCAATCCCTAGCATTGGTGAAAATCTAGGCACAGCAGCATGTGCCTGTAATCCCAGCACTGAGGAAGTGGAGACAGGGTAAGCTCTAGGACTTACTGGTTGGCAGATGGCCAGCCAGGGAGTCAGCCTAACCAAATCTATGAGAATGGAGTTCAGTAAGAAACTGTCTGTAAGGTAAAGAGCAATTGAGGAGGATACCCAAAGTTGACGTCTGACCTCCACATGCACCCCATAAACATATGAACATATGTACACACACATAGACACACAAATAAAGGCATAAAACTGGAAAAATATCTTGGCCATGATCTTCAGAGACAAGCAAACTTGCTAAATGTCTTTGGCTAGTTCTAATTTACTATTATTCCTTACCTTTCTCTCATTGCTAGGTACTAATGATAAGGCATAAACAAATAGAAATATATATTTTGGGGGAAAAGTTGCTTTTTGCTGTTAGTCTATTCCATCAGTAATGTTCTACCTTGGTAATCCTTGGGTACATGCCTTTCTTGGTAATGTACCAATAGTCCTGTCCTGGGTTCATGTGTACTTTGCTTCCTGTAATTAAAGATATATCTGAAAGAACCTGGATTGTTGTTGCTGTTGTTGTTGTTTTGAGTTTGGGGGAAGGCTTGAGGCTTTTCTATTCTATTTCCCTACTCTTTCTGAAGAATCTTTGGAAAGACTGGAATGTGGCTGCTAAGCAGATCTTTACACTCTGAGATAATAAGCCTCAGGAAATCCTGCCAGATGTCTCGAACCATGACTTCCTGGTTCAGGACTAGAATGGAATTGTGCAGTAGCTAGGGGAGTGACCCAGGCCTGGGTGAATTTATCCACAAAAAAAAAAAAAAAAATATGGTAGCAGGTAGAGAGGGATTGCTAGCAAGAACATAGCTCTGGGTTTGGAGGCAGGGTTATAGATGACAATGAGTCTGATTATAGAGAAGCAGGGAGATCCCAATGTTAGTAGGGAAAGTTTCCAATCCAGCCTTTACCATAGCTTGTGCATAGAAGTTGCACTGGTTTGCTTTGGGTTGCCGTGATAAAACACTGACTAAAACAAACTTGGTGAGATGGCTGAATGGATAAATGCGCTTGCTGACAAACCGACAGCATGAGTTCAGGTCCCTGGGACCCAGGTGGTGGAGAGAACTAACTCCCTCAAATTGTTCTCTTCTAACCTCCAACAAGCTACCCCATGCACACAAAATAAAATGATTAAAAACAAGCACACACACTATAGGTCCAGATGGGGTTACAAAGTCCAAATCAGAGGTCATAAAATTCCAATGTGGAAACACAGGTAGTTTCCTACTTCCTTCTCCTTAAGACAATCTTGTTATATATAGCCCTTGTTTTATAAGTGTAGTGTCTCAGAAACAAACTGGGACCTGAAAGAATTAAGTCAGCTGGGCAGTGGTGGTACATGCCTTTAATCCCAGCACTTACTTGGGAGGCAGAGGCAGGTGCTAGCCTGGTCTATAGTGAGTTCCAGGACAGTCAAAGCTGTTACATAGAGAAACTGTAATGGTCTGTCCTGTCCCTTTAAGAGACAAGCCCACCTGTCCAGGCAAGCAGATCTTCCTTCTGCTTCCAGTCTTCCAAGAGGCAACTTCTCCCCTCTCCCCTCCTCTCTCTCTCTCTCTCTTTGTATTTCTCTCTGTCTCCCTCTCTGCTCTTCCCCCTTCTCCCTTTCCCCCTCTCCTTTTCCCCTCCATAATCCACTAAATAAATACCTACTTTCTCTGCATGGCGTGCTAATAGGTCTCTGTCTCTCACCAACCGTGTGGCTCCCTGCCTGGTTGCTTTCATGGCCTGCTGTGGTCTCGTGACCCACTGTCCACTGCTGCCACTCCAGGACCTGTGGCATTTTATTTTTGCCATAACAGAAACCCTGTCTCAAAAAATGAAAACACATCAAGCCCCCCCCAAAAAAAAACCAATATTTAGTCAAAGTAGAAGCTAGATTGGTTGATATGTACAAGGTAGTGTTGTAGCCAATTCATTTAGCTTATTTTGAGAATTGTATTGTAGTTTAAGTTACAAAGTATCCTAATAATACAGTGTAACCTTGTTTTTCAAAATTTCTACAGTGTGCTTCGGGTTATAAAATAGCAGAGCTTTATGGTCTGATGCTTGTTTGTTTGTTGTTCTTCAACAATTATCCTGCCTCACCCTCCCATGTACTTTGTGCCATCATGCCTAGCTTTGTTTTAAATCTTTTAAAGATTTGTTTTTCCGGGGTTGGAGAGATGGCTCAGTGGTCAAGAGCACTGGTTGCTCTTCCAGAGGACCTGGGTTCAAGTCCCAGCACCCACTTGGCAGCTCAAAACTGTCTGTAGCTCCAGTTCCAGGGGATTGAATACCCTTACACAAAACATACATGCAGGCAAAATACCAACGTACATAAAATAAAAATAAATAAATAATATAAAAAAAAGATTTGTTTTCTTTCTGGGCGGTAGTGGTGCCTGCCTTTTATGCATTTAATCCCAGCACTCGGGGAGGCAGAGGCAGGCAGATCTCTGTGAGTTCAAGGCCAGCCTGGTCTACAAGAGCTAATTCTAGGACAGGTTCCAAAGCACAGAGGAACCATGTCTCAAAAAAACTAAAAAAAAAAGATTTGTCGTCTTTATTTTTATTTTATGTTTATGGTGTTTTGCCTGCATGTATGTCTGTGCATTGTGTGCATGTAGTGCCCATAGAGGCCAAAAAAGGCATTGGATCCTCTGGAATTAGAATTATAGACAGTTGTGAGCTATTATGTGCTATCTTTTTTAAATTTTTCTTTTTAAACTAAGATATAATTATATCATCCTCCCCCTCCTTTTCCTCCTTCTAACCCCTTCCTTTAGTGATAGGTTTTGTTACCTATATTTAAAGATAAACTTAAGACTGAGAGGAGTTAAGTAACTGGACAAAGGAGTTTCTTTTTTTTTTTTTTTACCACTATACTAACGAGGACAGAGGAGTTTCAATACCAAAAGAGATCAAATCCAGACATTTTGACATAGTAGATACTTACTAAATATAAATTATTGTTGTTTAGGCACCCTTATATGTGTCTTTATGCACCTGATCTTAAAACAATGCAATAAAGGTTATTTTGTCCCTCTTTCATAGATGAAGAGACAAACACAAAGCAATTAAATAATTTGTTTAAGACTACATAGTTAAAGGCTGAGGTGTAGCTCACAGGTAGAAAGTTCTTTCCTAGTATGTACAAGGCCCTGGGAGAAAGACTCTTACTAGAACTCTATCTGGCTAAGAGTCCATGGTCCTAACCATACTGTGTCCCACTCCCACACCCAGTGTTCTTTCTGCTGTACTGCTTTTCTAGATATACTGAGAGGGAACAGATGAAGGATCCTTTGGAAAATTGCCAGAGGTAGGAAGTAGTTTAAGACACATCCTTAGTAAGGGCCAGAAGAGATGGCTAAGGAGAGCATGCATTCTTCTTGCAGAGGATCCAGGCATGGTTCCCTACAAAAACAAGGGTTGCCTCACAACTGCCTATAACTCTAGATCCAGAAGATATGAAGCCTCTGGCCTCCACAGGCATCTGCACTTACGTGAACATACCCACACACAGATACACATTCATGTATCTTCAAAAAGATATTTTTGTGTGTGAGATAAGAGTCTTATATGTCACCCTGGTTGGCCTGAAACTTACCATTGTAGAGTAGACTGGCCTTAAACTCAGAGATCTGCCTGCCTCTGCTTCCCAAGTACTGGAATTAAAGGTGTGTGCTACCATACCAAACAAAACTAAAAACTTTAAAGATCCTTAAGAGAAGAAAGGGACAAAAATGGTAAAGGTCATCCAGAGAAGTGGAGTCACAAAGCATACAATAATTGGTCAGGAGGCCAGGGCTTCCTGAACTAACCTATTCTATTCGCTGAGAGCCAGTTTCCTTCCTAGGCTGCCTCACATATGGTGTGCAAGTACTCTGCCACTGAGTTGCAACTCCCAGAACCTGGAACAGTATTTTAGTATGGCATAGGACCACCCTTTTGTTGGTTGCTGATGTCTCTGTTCTACATTTCAGTAGTGCTAGTTCAATACACAGCATTATTTTTTCAGGTGTGGTAGCACGTGCCTGTAATCTCAAAGTAGAGGTGGCTGAGACAAGAGAATTTTGAGTTCAAGGCCTGTCTAGACTAGTGGTGACTCTGTCTTAAAACAAACAAAACAAGAGTGTGGAAAGGTGGCTCAGCAGTTAAAAGAGTGCCAACTTCCAGGTTCAATTCCCAGCACCCACATGACAGCTTACAGCCATCTATAACTCAGGTCCCAGGGGATCCAGCACCCTCTTCTGACTTTCATAGGCACAAGCCATGCTAGTGGTGCACAGAAATACATGTAGGCAGAATACACATAAAATAAAAATAAATTTAATAAAAAGTTTTTAAAATCTCATTTAAACACTCGTATACTCTTTCATTTCAATTGTATTTTTTATTTCTCTAACTTGATAACAATCCATGACAATTACTTCTGTACATATTTTAATTCCTTTCTTTTTAAGACTGGGTGTTTCTGGTGTTCAGTAAACCTTATAAGTCATTTATTCGAAGATTTTGAATAACTAGCAATAGTTCTTGACATTAGAACTAGTCCTGAGGGCAGGTAAATGGGTGCACACCTGTAATCCCAGCACTTGGGAGATGAAGATAGGAGGATCAGGAGTTCAAAGTCAGTCTCTGCTTTGTTATGAGTTCGAGGCCAGCCTGACTTTTCATGATACTTTTCCCATGCCTTCTAACCCCTCAAAAGATAAAAAGATATAATCCTTGGAATTGAGTTGGATTTTGTATCCTGGGCTGAAGCCTACCAAATGCAAGTCAGCAGTGATTTCTTGAATTTTTTAAGATAGTAGCTACTTATAAGACAATATAGGAAGTTCAATTAATAAATTTTCTTTGTCAAATATATAAGGAATGACTGACCATCTCTTTTAAAATAATCCTGAGAATATGTACAGGATTAATAGTAATATGATAGAAATTTCTCTGCTCTAACATTTATGAGACAGTCTGTTGCTTGGAGGTTTATCCCTTGTGTTTAAAGTTAATAAATGATGACTGCTTCCTAGAATAACAGGAAGTAACTTAATGATTATTTCTTGTCTTGCAGTAGCACTTGTACCATGGGCTTAGTCTTGCCTCTCTGGAGTGATACCCTAATTCATCTGGATGGTGATGGGTAAGAACTTTCCCTCTTCTACCCCTTCTACAGAAAGCCCAGTCTGGTTCCGTCTTAGTCTTAGTGGCTCATTCATTCAGCTGAATGAGAGGCCCAGTGTGCCCACCTGCGCAGGCATATCAGCAGCTCAGTGTGGCCTTTTAAACTGCCACTTTGTAAAGTAGAATAAAATACAACTCGCCAGGGTCTCTCCCTTCCAGTCTTGTAAGCTGACAGAGAAGTAGTAGTTTGTTGGCTCACCCTTTAATGTGAACATGTGGGACTGCCCTTGCAGTGTTCCCCCAGAGGATAATGTGTTCTGTTTGAAATAACCTCTGCAGCTTCTGCCAGCTGTCAGCCTGCTGTGTAACCCTTTTCCTGAGCCAGTTCCTTCCAGTCAGCCACCCCCACCTCCTGGTGTTTTTAGAACGTGTTCCAAAGAGATTGAAATGTTTGCTCCAATTTACAAAACCCAGGTCAATTTGCTATGAATCAAAAGACTTCCAAATAGAAATGTACATCAGAACACCTTAATTTTGCCTAGTAGATAAAATCAATTTGTTGATGCTTTTCTTTATTTAAATGTATTTTTGAGGATTTTATAATGAGTACTGTATTTATATAATTTCCACCCTCCCCCAACTCCTCTTATGTTCCCCCATTTCCTCTCAAAGACATGACTACTTCATGTTTATTATTTATTATTATTTCATATTTATGCATAGGTATATATAAATACAGCTTACTGAGTTCATTTAGTATTGCTCATATGTGTTTAGGAATGACCACTTGGAATTTGATTACCTAGCATGTAATCCTTGTCCCTGGAGAAGACCAGTTGTCTTTCTCTCAGCTGCCATGTTGGAACTTTTTAATCACATCCTACTTCTAGTTAACTTCTAGATGACATACTGATTAGTTCTTCTATTTAGTCTATCAGTTGGTGTAGCAAACTTGAAATACCTGAAAATCCCTTATTTGTGGACTTTTGTCTGTTCTCTTTTGCTTTTAGTGGGTTCAGCGTATCAACAGATAACAGAGTTCACATATTCAAACCTGTATCTGTGCAAGCAATGTGGTAAGATGACTTTTGATATCTCTATAATACAGTGTTTTTTAAGAGGTCCTACAAAAAGGTTCTTTAATGTTATTAAAATAATATTTTCTGAGAGAAGTATAATGTGAAGTGATACAATTCACTATTCATATGCATCCTGTATAGTAGAAGATTTGTGTATATGTGTGTGATCTGTTTGCATGGTAACCTTGATTAAAGGTAACCTAGAAATGTAGTTTTTCAATTGTCACAGTGGAAAACTTTGTGCATTGGTGAATAAGTGAAATTCAGAGGTAATATTGGGCTCTAGAAGAGATGCTAATGGGTTAGAGACTCTGTTAGAACTGTGTTTCACACTGACTGTGCTTAGTGTGAAAGCCAAGTCTGTACATTTTACTGCTATACACTAACTTTTAGTTTCCTAAGATAATCAGAGATTATCTTATTTGACAGAGTTATAGTATAGATAGATACATTTCCTTTTAAGAACTGGTAATTGTTTGTGTAATGGAAATAAAGCCTAAAGAAATCATTGCTAATAACCACCCATATACTGACACTTTTAAGTTACTCACTGTGTTCCAGAT
Organism: Ondatra zibethicus; assembly: GCA_004026605.1. NCBI lineage: Eukaryota > Metazoa > Chordata > Mammalia > Rodentia > Cricetidae > Ondatra > Ondatra zibethicus. The sequence continues at coordinate 17,822 of PVIU01019922.1, forward strand.
GCTTTACATGGCTTATATTTAATCATTACACTGGTGCCACACAGTAGTGTTGTTAGCACCCTATTGTGGATTAAAGAACTAAGCATTGCAAGGGTTACATATCTGGCCTGAGAGTATCTTAGTTATTTAGATAGAATAGAATCTTATTCACTTATCTAGAAAATGACCTAATAAAACCAAGGAATAATGAGGCTTTCTGCTCAGTAGTTTTAGCCTCTGGGGACTGAAATAATTCAATCAGTAAAGTGTCATGCCACCATAAGTGTCTGAATTCAGATCCCTAATGCGCATGTAAAAACCAGGCACAGCAGTGCTCATCTGTACCCCAGTGTTGCAGGGAGTTAGCTATAAACTAATGTTTTTCTCTTGAATGAAAAGGAAATGTAAGAGAATTCCATAGGCATTCATTTACATACTTTTCTTTGTCACATTTATTTTTTTTAATTATTTTATAATTATTCATTATTTATCAATGAATGTTTTGACTGCATGCATGTCTGTGCACCATATGTGTACCTGGTGCCCAGGAGGTTAGAAGATGAAAGATCCCCTGGAACTGGAATTGGAAATTGAACTTAGGACCTCTGCAAGAACAAGTATTTTTAACTGCTGAGCCAACATTCCAGCACCTATCATTTTTTAAAAAAATGTATTTATTTGTGTGTGAGTGGGTTTGTATGGGGGCAGAGGTAGATTGTGGGGCTTTAGTGCTTTCTTCCACCAGGTGTGTCCTGGAGATTAGACTCAGGCTCTCAGTCTTGCTGGTCAGTGCCTTTACCTACTAAGCTATTTTAATTGATCTTACATATTTTTTGTTAAGAATATCTTTTATCTTTCCTGCCTCCCAATAAAAATACTCCTTGCTCATTTTGAAAAAGTTCTACAGTTGGCCAGGCATGGTGGCACCTGCCTTTAGTCTCAGCACTCAGAAGGCAGAGGCAAGCAGATCTCTTGAGTTTGAGACCAGCCTGGTCTACAAAGTGAGTTCCAGAACAGTCAGAGCTATGTAGAGAGACCCTGTCTCAAAAAACCAAAACAAAAACAAAAACATAACAGGTTATATATTGCTTGTAGCATACAGGAGGCACTGAGTCTTATTCACAGTGGTACAGAATAAACAAACAAAATAAATGTTAGTTTGTAGCTAATATGACATTTATTTGAGCTCCAGCTATGATCTAGGCCTTGTTAAGCACTGGAGATAGACCAATAAACAAAATATAGAATGATCCTTGTCTTGTGTAAGTTACTTCCCAGTATTTCTCTTTCTGTCTTTGTTTACTTTCTAGCATTTTTAGCTTTAGCTTAGGTAAATAGAAAAAAACATAGTTTTAAGTTTTGTTTACCCTTCTTGGGTTTCTGAGCTCAGAGTCAGAGGTTTAATTTAGTCTTAGGGTAGCCAGAGCTATTCTCAGAAAGTAACTCGTGTGAATGAATAAATGGTTTAAAGAACTAGGAGACTAAGGTAGCAAGAATGGCAAATGCCATTAGGTCAGTACTTCCTGGACATCAAAGGACATAGACTCATGGCTTTAGGGGCATCTGCCTATAAGGTCTTTGTGGAGCCTGTAAGGATCCTAGAGAATAAGCTATCACATGATTCTGTGCCAAAGGGAAACAAATTTTGAATAGTTAATTGTTGAGATTTTTGTTTGCTAATGACACAGTCACATGAGTCCAAGGATTAGGTCATGAGGCCATAGGTTCCTAGACCTTTTTTACACTGAGGAGCTAGTTGTCAGTTCTCTTCCCCTCCCCCAACTCCCTGCCTTGAATATGCATCAAGACCACAGAATATTGACTTCCAGGGAGGGAGAAAATTCTACAGAGAATAATACTCTGTAGAATTAAAAAATTAGAGGAGTTTGAGATAGACCTAGGTTTTATCCTTTTGGTATCCCATAATTCTATAGTGCTCATTTCTGAGCCTATCTTTCAGGTCTGCACTACAGAGCTTGCACAAAGCTTGTGAAGTGGCCAGAATGCATAACTACTATCCAGGCAGCCTTTTTCTCACTTGGGTGAGTTATTATGAGAGCCATATCAACTCGGATCAGTCCTCAGTCAATGAATGGAATGCTATGCAGGATGTGCAATCTCATCGACCTGACTCTCCGGCTCTCTTCACAGACATGTAAGTTGGCTTGCTTAAGGACTATGACCCTCTCTTTGTGTGCTAGGCAGCATATTCCTTAGGAACTAACCCTGCCCCATTGACAATAGTTACAATGTAGATTACACTTCTGTCATACATGAAGATCCTTCTATTTCCTGCAAAGGCCTGAGGAATTTTACTCCTGGGGACAACAGAGTGTCTGTAATCAAGAATGTAATGCTATAAAAATCTAAGAGATGGCTCAGTGGTTAAGAGCATTATCTTCTCTTCCAGAGGACCCGGATTCAATTCCAACACCAACATGGCAGCTCACAACTGTCTAACTACTTTTCCAGGGGATCAGACACCCTCACACAGACATACATGCAGGCAAAACACGAATGCACATAAAATAAAATTTTAAAAGCCAGGTGGTGGCACACACCTTTAATCTCAGCACTTGGCAGAGCCAGGTGGATCTCTGTGAGTTTGAGGCCAGCCTGGTCTACAGAGAGAGTTCCAGGACATCCAGGGCTACACAGAGAAACCCGGAGGAGGGGTGGGAGGGGAGGACATGACTCACAAAAACAAAACAACAACAACAACAAAAAAAAAACCTATTACTCAGATTCCACTAATTTGAAATTTGAATTTAGAGAAATGACTATGAAAAGGAGCATTTGATAACAGGAGGCTTTTCGAGGGATGTTTGTCATACCTGAGAAGTTAAAGTGTCTTTCCAAGGGCAGCAATCGCTCCTATAAACAGTCCCGAGGAGCAATAGGTGATGTGTTCTCTTTTTTCATTTACTGTTGTAACCAATAGAAACTGTTTATATTCTTTAAAGCTGGGGTGTTACTCACCTTTAATCCCAGCACTCAGGAAGCAGAAGCAAGTGAATCTCTTGAGTTCAAGGTTAGCCTGATCCACACAGTGAGTTCTAAGCCATCCAGAGCTGCATAGTGAGGCCCTGTCTCAGAAAGGAACAAGGAGAGAAAGATGTTTCCAATCCATTGAAAAGAATACTGGGTTAAATTTATTTCTGCTGAGTTGTGGTTTTATTTTAGTTGAAGAAGCAGTCAAAGCATCATCAGTCTTTTTTCTCAGGGAGTTTGTTGGTTTCAGAGCCTTTCTAGTAGGCCTAGTTCTTTCAAGGTCTCTTAGTAACCAAAAAAACACAAATCTGTGGAAATGATCTTCATGATTTTATATTGTAAAGCTGGTTGGTGGGTTTCAGAGGAATGATTGTTTCATCCAGCTCAAAAAAAAAAGCTTATCCTAAACCATACTTAGAGAAGAAAATCCATCACAGCCAGGGATAGTAGCACATAGCACATTTGGTAAACTGAGATAGGAGAGTTTCAGGTTCTAAGCCAGCCTGGACTACAAATAGTAGGATCAATAGTTAGGATTCAGGTATTATGCTGGCCCCTGTCACCTGACAGAATGAACCTAGGCAGTACTCTGGCCAGCCCAGGGTTTCTATGGCTGCTATGTCACTACTTAGTCTATTCGCAGGTACAAAGGTCCCTTTAAGAGACTAGCTCTGCCCACCCCACCCCCTGCTGTTTCTCTGAGAAGGCAGGTCTCTGTCCCTCCCTCTTCCCCTTTCCTTCCCCCACTATACTACCTTCCCATGTAACCTCTGTCTGATGTCATGTTTGTCCCCCCACACACACACCATGGGATCCATGCTCCAACCTTGTGCTGCATATCATTGCACCAACCACATCTCAAAATAAATAACAAATATCTTAAAATCAGTAAACTATTGTTTTTTCTTCCTAATTTTGATTTTATTTGAGAAGATTTTGGATCTCTAGCACAGAAGAATTGCTTTACATCCCTAAGCAAAACAACTCCCCCAAAAAGGGTGAAAGATCCTGGCACATAGTAGACACTCACTGAACATTAGTTCTTAGTTTTAAGGTACATTTATTACATTATCTTTGTAGAAAAGGAATAAATAGAAACTGTAGGCCAGAATATCGAAGCTGATGTGCAGGCTAGTTTTATGTCAACTTGACACAAAGTTGTGGGACAGGATGTAACCTCGATTGAGAAAATGCCTCCGTAAGGTCAGCCCATAGGCAAACCTGTAGGGCATTTTCTTAATTAGTGATTGATGTGAGAGGGCCCAGCCCATTGGTGTGGGGGGAGCTACCTCCCTGATGGTGGTCCTGAGTTCTATAAAAAAGCAGACTAAGCAAACCATGGGGAGCAGGCCAGTAAGCAGCACTTCTCCATGGCCTCTGCATCAGGTTCCTGTTGTTTGGGTTCCTGTCCTGACTTCTTTCAATGATAGACTAAAATGTGGAAGTATAAGCCAAATAAGCCCTTTTCTCTCCAGCTCATGGTATTTCATCAAAGCAATAGTAACCCTAACTAGGACATGATTATATCTGAATAGAGTGGTTTTTAGTTTTTGTTTTCTCTGTATTTTGCATTTTTTCCAGTGACATCAAAGAGGGGAAAGTATGTTTGTATGCTAAATGCTTTTTCTGTGTCCTCTTTCTACCCAAGTTAACATAAAAGGCCTATAAAAGAATCGTGAGAATATAGGAAAAATGTGAGCCAAAATGCATTTACAGTATTCTGTTGTGAACAGTTTGTTCTTGTAATCCAAGAAGGTCATGTACTGTGTGGTGCACAAATGTATATCTAATGTTATGCCTGACTCCAAAAAGAGAAGGGCCTTGTTCAAGGTCACATTAACTGTAAGTAGTAGGGCTGCGATTAAACCAAGGTCTGTCTGCTCCCGAACTACTCCAGCTCAGAATGTGAAGGACTCAAAGAAAAACTGCTTAACTAGGAAATTGAACCCATGCATGCACACAAGTGCTAAAATCTGTTTTGATCAATACATCTTTTCAGTAGAAGACTGTCATTCTGCATTTCCTCCCACATTACTGTGTCCAGGAAAAATGAAGCCTAGATAAGAATTGCCCTTCTATTCAAAACAAACGCCTTAGCAGAACAGCACAGGTATTAGCTGTGTTCTGCATAGTTCATGAGAAGCTGAGTGCCTGAACAATGTGGTGCCCCAAGTGTGTGGAGATGCAGCATACAGAATTGGAGATTACAGAGGCTATTTTTGCAGCCAGTGATAAGGCTGCAAGCAGCAGGAACAGGCAGGATGCCTGAAGGCTTAGGCCATGTCCATATCCAAATAAGGAGATCCAAAGCAGATACCTTTCTTGAGTAGGTAGGAGCAAAGATGGGACAGAAAGTACTCAAATTCTCCATAATATGAACCATGCCACTAGAGGGAAGCATCCAGTTACACTGAACTAATGCTTTTCTTTTTTGGGGGGGTGGGGGTAGAGGGAGTAGTTAGTTTTTCAAGATGGGGTTTCTTTTTTTAAAAAAGATGTATTTATTTATTATGTATACAGTGTTCTGTCTGTCTGTATGCTTGCTGGCCAGAAGAGGGCACCACATGTGAGCCACCATGTGGTTGCTGGGAATTGAACTCAGGACTTCTGGAAGAGCAGTCAGTGCTCTTAACCTCTGAGCCATCTCTCCAGCCCTCAAGATGGGGTTTCTTTGTGTAGCCTTGGCTGTCCTAGAACTAGCTCTGTAGGCTGTAGGCCAGGCTGGCCTCAAACTCATAGAGATCCACCTGCCTCTGCCTCCCAAGTGTTGGGATTAAAGGCGTGCACCACTACTGCCTGGCTGAGTAGATTTGTTATTTATTTTGAGACATGGTCTCACTATGTAGCCCTGGCTGTCCTGGAAATCACTATGTAGACCAGGCTGGCCTCTAACTCAGCATGCTAGGACTAAAGGCATGTGTCACCACACCTGACCTTGAGTAATTTTAAAGAGACCAAAAACTAGAAAACCACACAGTCCTGCAGATAGTGGCATTTTAAGGTCTGGCACTATTGAGTTATACCAGTGTCCTGCCCAGATTGGTATTCTAGCTCAACAGGTGTTGCTATACAGGGGTTCTTGATAGGGACATGAAATATACTTGATATGCCCAGCTTGTCTTTGCTTCTTCATAGATCTATATATTCTTGATGTGTTTAAAGACTTTTAAACACATGGGTCCTATTCAAGTTAATTTTTACCTGTTTATTATGTTCTATATGGGGTTGTTTTGTTTTGTTTCTTGGTTGGTTTAGGTTGGGAAGGTGTTTTGGTTTTGTTTGTTTTTAATTTTGGGTTTGGATTTGGGTTTTTTTGTTTTTTCGAGACAGAGTTTCTCTGTGTTACAGCGCTGGCTATCCTGGAACTCACTGTGTAGGCTAGGCTGGCCTCGAACTCACTGAAATCTGCCTGTCTCTGCTTCTCAAGTGCTGGGATTAAAGGCGTGCACCACCACCACTGCCTGGCAGGAAGGTATTCTTGATGTTAATTTGGCTTTGGTTTTGGTTTAGACATTGTCTCATTATGTTGTACCCACGTTGGCCTGAAACTCACTGTGTAATTGCGTATAGTTTTCATTTGCTATGCTTCTGCAATATAAATATGAGAGTAAGAGAAGTAATTTGGAAACATAATCAAATGGTGAATTCATTGTTTTGATTAAATTCTTGTTTAAGAAAAACCACTACTTGTCTATCCTCAGACCAACTGAACGTGAACGAACAGAAAGGCTTATTAAAACCAAATTAAGGGAGATTATGATGCAAAAGGATTTGGAGAATATCACATCCAAAGAGGTAAGCAACATTGAGTCCTCATTGTTCCAAAGGTAGGAGTAGAATAACAATAGGTATGGAGCTAAAAATGGTATTGAAAATACAGAAGAACTTTACAGAGATTAACACGGTACATCACCTCTGTTTCAGATACGCACGGAGTTGGAAATGCAGATGGTGTGCAACTTGCGAGAATTCAAGGAATTCATAGATAATGAAATGATAGTGATCCTTGGTCAGATGGATAGTCCCACACAGATATTTGAGCATGTGTTCCTGGTAAGTTTTAAAGCCACTTTAAGTGGTATTTTGAAACTAGCTTTGAACTCAAGACAATTGTTGTTTACTATATTTAAATAAAATGTAACTGGACTGAAGAGATGGCTGAGTGGTTAAGGGCACTTACTGTTCTTGTAGAGGACCTGGGTTCAGTACCCAGCACTCACTCAAAACCATCCATAACTCTGGTTCCTATGGATCCAAAGCCCCCTTCAGACCTCTGCAGGCACCAGGCATTCACCTGGTGCACACACATACATGCAGGCCAAAAACTCATACACTTTAAATAAATCTAAAAAAGGTTTATTGTAACTGAATTAAAAGGATAGGCAATATTACTCAAGCCTCATTGCTTTCTAATATTTTTGCCACATTATTTTACTAACACTGCTAATATTATCTGTGCTTTTTAAGATTAATTGCATGTGTTGTATGCTGGAAATGTTACATAATGGCTTACTGCTGTTCATTTCTTCCCAGTTCCTCTTTCAGTAGATTTTTATGTAGATTAAAACTGAGTATAGTGGCAATATTTATACCTGGCGTATTTCATCTGAGCAGATGGTACTACTTATAACAGAAAGTCTATTGAACTTTATTTGCTTAGTTGTTTTCTGGGGCCCTAAGGATCAAAGTCTGATCCTTGCACATGTTAAGCATGTGCTCTACCATTGAACTACATCCTCAGCCCTCAACCTTTAAACATAATGAAACTATGTCACAGCATTTTGAGGCCTCCAAATTACTTTTCATTATTACCAAAATGTCAATGACTAAAATTTTTCTTCATAGTTCCCAAACATTCAGTCACCTGTAATTGCCTCAAGGAAGACACAGAGAGGCTAGATAGGAAGCCTCTAAGGTCAAATAATTCTAGTTTCATGTGTACATGGTAGTAGGAACAAGATTAACAAGACTACATCAAAGCAAAGAAGGATGCTAAGACATCATTTTGTTTCTACTTTTTGTACATTTTGGCCAAATTTACATTACAGAAGCTTCTTATCCTTATCTATAGAGGGGCTAGTACCCTCTACATCCAGAAATGTGGCACTTCCATTTTCTGATGAGCACATACATGAACCGAACTGGTTAGAAGCCAGGAATACAGATAGAAGAGGAACAGATATACAGATGTAATTGGAGGTTTCTTTCCCATCTCCCAATTCCCAAATAACAGCTCAGAGGCTTAATATTACTTACAAATGTTTGACTTATGGCTCAGGCTTATTATTAGCTAGCCCTTACATTTAAATTAACCCATATTTTTTATCTATATTTTTATCACATGGTTAATGGCTTGTTACCTCATTTTTTACATGTCTTGTTCTTGTCAGCCTTGGCAGCTGCTGGCATCTCCTAGACTCCACCCTTCTTCTCCTGTATCTCTGGTTGGATTTCCCACCTGGCTCCATTCTGCCTTGCTATAAGCCAAAGGAGCTTTATTTATCAACCAATGAGAGCAAAACATATTCACAACATACAGAAAGAACATCCCACAGCACACAGAAACTGACTAAATGTATAACCTCACTCTGAACATTCATAAGAGTTTATTTTACCATGCAGTCAGACTTGGTACCATTGGAAGTTTGAAATTTTAGAGTATATTTGTCTCTAGTTTGATTCATATGGCTCATAGCTGTGAAATTACTGTGCAAAGCTGTGAATTGACAAGGGATCTTCTTTTCTGGTACTTTTTGTCAGGGAGTGGGGGTGAGACAGGATCTCTCTTACATATCCCTGGCTGTTCTTGACTCACTCTAAATCAGGCTGACCTCAGACTCACAGAGATCCACCTGCCTCTGCCTCCTGAATGTATGGATAAAAGGTGTGTGCCACCACCACCTGGCTGTGTTGCTATTTCTGGATGTAGATTGTACTGTCCTTTCTGTGGATAAGGAGACTGAATTTGTTGTCTCTAGTGTATATTTTCACAAGGTCTCAAAAATATCCTACTCTTCCTTTGTTGGAATTCTTGTGTTGCTGTAGAAATCTTAGGACCCACTCACTCAGATATTCTTTGCCCAGACTCCATGAAATATGACTGAATTTTTGTGAAGAAAAAAATGTTGGTAGCCAAAAAGAGCTCATGTTAGGTAGTGGCCAGAACTGGCTGAAGATGTAGCCCTGGTGGTACAGTGCCTATCTGTTGTGCATATGCTCCTGAGTTTGGTCCACAGCACCTTGGAAGCTGGGTGTAGTGACACTCCAGTACTCATGACAGGGTCATCCTCAGCTGCATAGAGTTTGGATTCAGCCTGGGAACCATGAGATCTAGAAAGTAGGGGGTCAGGAGCAAACTAAAGTCATTTTACCATCAAGCATTGCTTGTTTGTTTTTTTGATACTAAAGATCGAGTATAGATATCTGTGTAGACAAGGACTCTACCACTGAACCACATTCCCAGCCCTATATATGGATTTTAAAACTTTAAAAAAATGTGGAACTTTTCTCTTATGTGCTAGGCCCAGAGTTGGAGAGCCAGCACCATGCACACAAAGGATGCAGACACGTTGCCCAGCATGATGGCGCACGCCCATAATCCCAACACTCAGCAGGCAGAGGCAGGTGGAGAGTTTGGGGCTCGCCTGCTCTACAGAGTGAGCCTAGGCCAGCAGGAGCTAGGTAGTGAGCTCTTGTCTCAAATAAATAAATACATACATGGATAGATACAGACATGATAAATATCCAATATAGCCATTTTCTGACTGCCAACCTGTCTTGTTCCAGGCAGGCATGTTTCCTATGTCTCTACCATCACTCGCTTCCATCTAGAATTCAGAGCTGCCTCCTCTTTACCCTTTCTTCAACTGGTTTATTTTATGGTATATAAGCAATTTTTAATAATACTGAAAGCTTTCTTTAAATTGTTGAATAAAAAAATAATACTGAAAGCAAAAATAATAGTCTAATTTCCCCCAAATTATATTTCCCTAATCACCACAAATGTGTTTGAGTATTTCCACCAACAGATTCCTTTTAGGAGTTCATAATTCTTTCTTGAGTTTTTTTCTTATTACAAAAATAATTTATGTTCGCCAGGCATGGTAGTTCATGTCTATAATCCCAGTACTGCAGAAGCTGAGGTCAATCCAAACTAGGTAGTGAATAAGTCCAAGCACTGACGTGGTTGTCACAACCATCCAGAATTCCAGTTCCAGGGCATCTGAAGCCCTTTTCTGACTTGTGTTTTGGTTTTTTTGTTTTGTTTTGGTTTGGTTTGGTTTTGGGTTTTTCAAGACAGGGTTTCTCTGTAGCTTTTGGAGCCGGTCCTGGAACTAGCTCTTGTAGACCAGGCTGGCATCGAACTCAGAGATCCGCCTGCCTCTGCCTCCCGAGTGCTGGGATTAAAGGCATGCACCACCATCGCCCGGCTTCCCTTGTCTGACTTCTAAGGCCACCAGACACACAGGTGGAGCATACATGCGCTACAGGCAACACATTAATATACATAAGAAGTAAGATGCTTAAAGTTCATTGTAGAATATTTTTCAACTTTAGAAGATAATAAATCACTTTTAATCATTACCCAAGAAGGTTTCATTGTTGTCTTTTGCTATTGCTTTCTAGTCATATTTTTATTTTAGTACTACATATATCTTTTTTTTATTTTTTTTAGTACTACACATATCTACATATACTTCTAGTATGTGGATTTTAATTTTAGAGATGTTTTAGATTCATAGGAAAATTAAGCAGAAGATTAAAAATTTCCCATGTACCCTCAGCTGTCATGAATGTATATCCTGCCACATAATCAGCATAACCTGTCAAGAGTGATCCATTTGGACTGGATGTGCTGGTGCACACCTTTAATTCTAGTCAGGAGTCAGGTGAACTTTGTGAATTCAAGGCCAGTCTGGTCTATGGAGCAAGTTCCAGGAGAGCCAAGGCTACACAGAAACCCTGTCTCAAATAAATAAATAAATAAATAAATAAATAAATAAATAAATAAATAAATAAATAAATAAATAAATAAATAAATAAATAAATAAATAAATAAATAAATAAATAAATAAATAAATGAGGGGTACATTTGTTAGAGTTAATGAACCTGCATTGATTGGCATATCATTATCAGCTGAGTCCATAGATTACATAGAATGTTTGTACAATGTATGAATTTGAACATATTTATGACATTTGTCTACTATTAGAGGATGAGAGTTCTTACTCTTTGTAAATTTGGTTGTTTGTTCTGTTTTTCATTTTATTTCGAGACAGGGTTTCTCTGTGTAGCCCCAGCTGTTGTGAAACTCTATAGACCAGTCTGGCCTCAAGCTCAGAGGTCCTCCTGCCTCTGCTTCCTGAGTGTTGGGATTAAAGATGTGAATGATTTTCTTATTAAGAAAATAAGCTCCAAATAGGAAAATTATAAAATTTACCCCTTAATTCAAAATGCAAAATAAATGCTTGCAGATGTTACCTAAACATCTTTTATTTGTTTTGGTGGTTCCCCTTGGTCGTGTACCACAGGTCCTGTGTCCAAACCCCTTCCTCCTCTCCAGGGAGTCTACCCTTTCCCAGCAGTTGACACCGGAAAAGAGATTTATCCTAGTTTCAAGTTGCAGGGTTACTTTTCTCAAAGTCATCTCATTTCATGCATAGTTGCCATGCCTGGAGCTCAACCAGATTGTGAGAGGAGAGGCAGCAATTCCCCTCCCTCTGGAAGAATGCTCAGCTCTGCATTATACTACACAGAGGATTGTTTATTCAGGACGCTATCAGCTGATATGGAGAAGGAATGTTTAGAACATAGTTTAAAGAAATCTACAGTGGGAAGGAAAGATTGATTGGTGGGAAACCAGGTTATTAGGAAAAAGGATTCATCTAAGTCCTCATAAGATTGTGCAATTGCTCTGAGCTGGAAGCCTTTGCCCAGCCAGATTTTAGTATCAGCAGCTGTCCTGGAGGCTGTCTGATTTGACTGAGAAAAACCTACTGTGAATAGAGACCATTTGTAGGAAAGCAAGGTTTTTTAGTTTAGCAAGGGAAACATGAGAGGATTGGATACCCTAATTTTGCTTATGAATAAACTGGCTGATTATCTTTTTCAAGATTTGACATTACAGATCCTTTCTAGAAGAGTGTTTTCAAATAGAAATGCAGCCCCAGGCTGGTTATCCTTGTGGAGGTACAGAGAGTGAGTGTACTGCTGAGATGGTCGCCAAGTGTCACTCTTGTCACTGCCATGCTTTCCATCTGAACTGGAAGCATGTGCCATAAACTTCTCTTAAAAGGAAAAACCGGGGGCTGGCAAGATGGTACATCACGTAAAGGCACTTGCCCCCCCATACCTAATGACCTGAGGTCAGTCGCTAAAACCCACATGGTAGAAGGAGAGAAAAGGCTCTTTCGGATTTTCCTCTAACCTCCACATGCGTGCCAGGGCATGAGTGCACCCACACCAACATAGTTTGGTGTACACACACATAATAAAATATAATTTAGGGGCTGGAGAGATGGCTCAGTGGTTAAGAGCACTGACTGCTCTTCCAGAGGCCCTGGGTTCAATTCCCAGTACCCACATGGCAGCTCACAACTGTCTGAAGATCCAGTTGCAGGGGATATGACACCTTCACACCAATGCACATAAAATAAAGTTAAATAAACCATAAAGAATATTTAAAAAAATAAAATATAATTTAAAAAGCAAATAGGGCCAGGCGGTGGTGGCGCACACCTTTAATCCCAGCACTCAGGAGTCAGAGACAGGTGGATCTGTGAGTTCGAGGCTAGCCTGGTCTACAGAGCAAGGTCCAGGACAACCAGAGCTGTTACACAGAGAAACCCTGTCTTGGAAAAAAAAAAAACAAAAACAAAAACAAATAGGGCTAGAGATGTACCTCAGTTGGTAGTGTACATGCCTAGCCTGAACACAGCACTGGTCTCAGTCCCCATCACCTTATAAACTGGATATACTGGTACACCCCTGTAATCCCATGCATAGGGATGAAAACAGTAGGCTTTGAAGTTCACGATCATTGGGTCAGCAAGACAGCTCCATTGGATGAAGACGCTTGCCCCCAGGCTGACGATCTGAATTTGACCCCACATACATACTGTGGCACTTGTCTGTTCTCATGTGAACATACACTCACCACTCCCATCCTGGCGGGGGGAATCATTTTTGCACTATCATTAATAAAACTAGGTGTGATAACATGAAGACCCTGGCACTTAGAGGCATTAAGTACATGTTGTTGAGTCACTTTTCAGAAACTGTTTCCCTGCAGGGCTCCTTTCCAAATACCCTGTTTAGTTGACTTAATAATGCTCACTAACCTTGTCTTTTTGGCTCCATAGGGCTCAGAATGGAATGCCTCGAACTTAGAGGACTTACAGAACCGAGGGTGAGCACACAGAGCAATTGCCTACTCCTCTGTATGGCAGAAGTCCCTGTTTCACTCTTTATGTTTTCCTGTTAAAAAATAGCGATGGGTAAACTTTAATCCTTAGAGTTGCTTTCAATTCTCAGCTATAATCTTAGAAAAAAAATCAGAGCAGTTATTCTCTCAACCATTTGATCCCCTTCCCTTCCAAGAAAGATCAATTGTACTGATGGAATGGCTTTGAAAAACAAATCCCCAAGTGTTTGGTACTCCTTAAAAAACAAATGTAGTTGCTAGGAATGTAGTTAAGGGCTAGGGCTCGCCTACGCCAGAGAACGAAGAGAACTGCCATGATGGACTGAGAGTCTGGGCACTTACTGATGCGTGCCACGCACACTTCCTACTTTCCTCTCTCCTGACAGGAAAGGTATTTTATAATTGCTAAAATGAACCAACAAAGAAAATCCCAGGTATGAAAATCTAGTTGCAGGGCTAGAGAGATGGCTTAGCAGTTAAAAGTACTGACTGCTCTTCCAGAGGTCCTGAGTTCAATTTCCAGCACCATATGGTAGCTTACAACCATCCATAATGAGATCTGGTGCCCTTTTCTGGCCTACAGATATACATGCAGATAGAACACTGTATACATAATAAAAATAAATAAATCTTAAAAAGAAAAAAGAAAATCTAGTTGCTTAGTTGAAGATATAAAAATATATAACTTGGAAAGTTTTAATTAGTAAGGATTGATCTGGAGCTTTTTAAGTTAGAGACTATATTCTCATCTTTTGAATTTATATCATCCTAGCTCAAAGCTTCACACTAAGATGATATTCAGTGTAATTTAATTTAATAATAAAAAATTCATACACATGTGAGAACTGTCATTTTCCCGATGACAGATGAAGGGAAGAAATCAGCTAATAAGCTGGGCTGAGAATTCAAAGACCTCAACTCTTATCCTGTGTCTTTCATTTGCCCTCTTAATGCTAGACAAATTTGCCAGGCAGTGTTGGTACACACCTTTTGTCCCAGCACTCAGTAGGCAGAGGCAGGCAAATCTCTGTGAGTTTGAAGCCAACCTGGTCTACAGAGAGTTCTAGGATAGCCAGGACTACACAGGAACCCTGTCTAGAAACACAAAATAATAGATAGTTGGTAGGTAGGTAGGTAGGTAGGTAGGTAGGTAGGTAGGTAGGTAGATTTTAAAAAATTAAAAACTAAATTGTTGTTGTTCACTGGTAGGTTTCTGGACAAGGCCCTGTTTGGACTTAAAAAAACAGCACTGACGCCCCTGGTGGCGCACGCCTTTAATCCCAGCACTTGGGAGGGAGAGGCAGGCGTATCTCTGTGAGTTCGAGGCCAACATGGTCTACAAGAGCTAGTTCCAGGACAGGCTCCAAAAGCTACAGAGAAACCCTGTCTCGAAAAACAAAACAAAACAAAAAAAAACCAGCACTGACTCTGCTTTATCTGCAAATGTTCACTTAAACTTCCTTAAGAGTAGAACACAGTTTTTGACAGCTAGCAATAATTCTGTAAAGTTTAAAAGCTCTATCATTGTAGAAAATTTAGATATGATATTTAATATGAAATCTGAAGTTTGACATGGTACTGCTTGCCAAATACATTGTAACCACATTGTATATGCATACAGTAGGCTATATAATACTAGTTGGAGATGAGAATCTCCGTCTCATATGCCACTTTTATTAAAACAATTTATAAAATACTAAAATTGTGTACATTAATGTATACCATTTGATATTCGGATACATATATTTAATCTTTTTAAGTCAAGTTTGTCATCTGGAACATTTTTCAGTTCTTTTTTTTTTTAATAAGTTTTACTTTGTTTTTTATGTGTATGGGTATTTTGCCTGCACGTATGTCTGTGTATCACTTGCATGCTTGATGCCCTGGAGACCAGAAGGGGACATCAGATGCCCTAGAACTGGAGTTACAGATGGTTCTGAGCTGCTGTGCTGGGAATCAAACCTGAGTCCTCTGGGAGAGCACCCAGTGCTCTTAACTGTTAAACCATCTCTTCCGCCCCCATTTATCAATTCTTTATGGTGAAAACCTTCAAAATCTTTTCTTTTTGCTTTTTGAAGTGTACAGTATGTAGTTATCCATAGTCACCCTGCTGTGGAGTGGCAGCCATCATTCACTCTTACAAGGCTAAACTGCAAAGTGCTACTGAATCTAGCTGTCTTTAAAACAGAATGATTGGATGGACAGACATCTACTTGGGACTTATTTCTTAAATTTAATGGGCCTTAAACTTTAGTGTGTCACAAAACTGTATTACTGTTTCCTGCCAGTGATTTATGGTATTTTAAAGTGCAATTTTTTATTTGTTTTTTGATTTCCAAGACAGGGTTTCTCTGTGTACTCCTGGCTGTCCTGGAACTCACTCTGTAGACCAGGCTGGCCTTGAACTCAGAGATCTGCCTGCCTCTACCTCCCAAGTGGTGGGATTAAAGGCATGTGCCACTGCCCAGCTCAAAAAGGCAATTTTGATAGTAAGGTCATTTCCAGAGAATCTACTGACTCTAGAAACTAACTCCAAAAATTACTCCACATAAAGTCACAGAATTGCTGATAAAGCAAAGAAACCTTAAGGAGTTAAGTACCAGTTGGCAGTGGGCATTTTCAACTCTGGAATGAAAAGAATTAGGAAGTTTTGTCCTGTCTCTATAGAGATGATGCCATAATCCATTACTGAAGTATAGGATTAGAAGTAGGAGATTGATTGGGTTTTGTGAGGAGGCAGAAGAGAGCATCTAACCCACTGGAGCTAGGAATCACAGCTAGTCATGAACTTCCCCACATGGGTGCTGAGAACTGAGCTCTGGTCATCTGAAGAGCAAGCAGCAAGCATTCTAACCCACTGAAACATCTCTCCAACCCCTCGCTTTTATTTTAAATAAGATCAGTGAGCCAGGCATGGTGACTTACACTTTTAATCCCAGCACTCAAGAGGAAGAGGCTAGTGAACATCTGAATTTGTGGCCACCCTGGTCTACATAGAGTTGCAGGGAAGCCCAGGCTACACATAGAGATCTCATCTCAGAAAAAATAAGTGTTCTTGCTTTTTCTTCTCATTGTTTTATTGAATGTAATTTATAATGCAATATAGTTAACAGTTAAAATGCATAATTCTGTGGGTTGGTAAATGTTTCTGAGTTATGCAAACTACCTAGTTAATTAAGAATATTTTTTCCATGATATTTATTGAGCTCTACATTTTTCTCTGCTTCCCTCCCTGCCTCTCCCCTCCCTCCTTCAACCCTCCCCCAAGGTCCCTATGCTCCCAATTTACTCAGGAGATCTTGTCTTTTTATGCTTTCTACTTCCCATGTAGATTAGATCTGTGTAAGTCTCTCTTAGTGTCTACATTGTTGTCTAAGTTCTCTGGGATTGTGGTTTGTAGGCTGGATTTCTTTGCCTTATGTTTAAATACCACCTATGAGTGAGTTCATGTGATAATTGTCTTTCTGTGTCTGGGTTACCTCACTCAAAATAATGCTTTCTAGCTCCATCCATTTTCCTGCAAAATTCAAGCTGTCGTTATTTTTTTCTGCTGTGTAGTACTCCATTGTGTAAATGTACCACATTTTTTTATCCATTCTTCGATTGAGGGGCATTTAGGTTGTTTCCAGTTTCTGGCTATCACAAACAAAGCTGCTATGAACATAGTTGAGCACATGTCCTTGTGGCACGATTGAGCATCCTTTGGATATATACCCAAAAGTGGTATTACTGGGTCTTGAGGAAGGTTGTTTATTAATTTTCTGAGAAATCGCCACACTGACATCCAAAGGGGTTGTACCAGCTTGCATTCCCACCAGCAATGCAGAAGTGTTCCCTTTTCCCCACAACCTCTCCAGCAAAAGTTGTCATCAGTGTTTTTGATCTTGGCCATTCTTACAGGTGTAAGATGGAATCTCAGAGTTGTTTTGATTTGCATTTCTCTGATGACTAAGGATGTTGAACATTTCCTTAAGTGTCTTTCA